>PVKM010015808.1:0-27517 GCA_004027735.1 Carollia perspicillata | reverse complement strand
CCCAAATGAAAGAACAGAAGAAAACTCCAGAAAAAGAACTAAACAAAATGAAGAAAAGCAATCTACAAGATGCAGTTTCAAACACTGGTTATTAGGATGCTCAAGGAACTCACTGAGTACTTCAACAGCATGAAGAAGACCCAGGCAGAAATGCAGTTTACACTAAGTGAAATAAAGGGAAATTTACAGGGAAATAACAGTGGAGTGGAAGAAGCTGATAATCAAATCAATGATTTGGAATACAAGGAAGAAAAAAAACATTCAATCAGAACATCAAGAAGAAAAAAAGAACGCCCTCCCCCCGCAAAAAAAAAAGAACCCTCAACATGGGTAGGCTAAAGAACCTCTGGGACAACTTCAAAGTACCAATATCCAAACATTCAAATCAGAGGGATGCTGGAAAGAGAAGAGAAAGAACAAGAAATTGAAAACTTATTTGACAAAATGATGAAAGAAAACGTTCCTAATTTGATGAAGGAAATAGACATACAAGTCCATGAAGCACAGAGAGTCCCAAACAAGATAGACACAAAGAGGACCACACCAAGACACGTTATAATTAAAGTGCCAAAGATTAAAATAAAGAGAGAATCTTAAAAGCATCAAGAAAAAAGAAGAGAGTTACAAAGGAGTTCCTGTAAGACTATCAGCTGACTTCTCAAAAGACAGTTTGCAGGCTAGAAGGGACTGGCAAGATGTATTCAAAGTGATGAAAAGCAAGGACCTACAATCTAGATTACTCTATCCAGCAAAGTTATCATTTAGAATGGAAGGGCAGATAAAATACTTCCCACATAACTTAAAGCTAAAGTAGTTCATCATCACCAAGCCATGATTATATGAAATGTTAAAGGGACTTATTTAAGAAAAAGTAGAAGATCAAAACTGTGACACATTAAAATGACAATAAATTCACAATGATCAACAACTGACTCTAAAAAAACAAACCAAACCAACAAGCAGAAAACAGAATCATAGAATGAAGATCATTTGGAGGGTTCTCAATTGGGAGGAGGATGGGAGAGAATGGAGGAAAAGGTGCAGGGATTAAGAAGCACAAATCTGCAGGTAAAGAATAGCCAGGGGATGTTTAAAATGGCATAGGAAGGAGATGGACTAGCTAAAGAACTTACATGTGTGACCCATGGACCTGAACTAAGGGAGGGATTGCCGGAGGGAATGGGGGTGGGGTGGTTACTGGATGGAGGGGGCAAAGGGGAAACAATTGGGACAACCGTAATAGCATAATCAATAAAATATGTATTTTTAAAAAGATTGTGAAGGAGTTATCTAGAGTCTTTCAAAGGAGATGATTTAGAATTGTGGAGTCTCCAAGTTATGAATACTTATTTTGTAGCAGAGAAAAATAAGAGACAGGCGGTTATTTCTAATTTTACCTCAAAGCTCATTTATTTTATTGATTTGTCTTACTAAAGGTGAGCTGGAGGAGGGGAGAAGGCCAATGGCATGTGAAGAAGAATTTGAGACAGTGGGACAGACCCATGTATGAGTTTGCTAGGGCTGCTGTAAGAAAATACCATAGTACGGGTGACTTCAACCACAGAAATTAACTGCTCAAGATCAAGGTGTTGGCAGACCTCTTGGTCTTTTTCCTCAGGCCTCTCTCCTTGGCTTGCAGATGGCCATCCTCACTGTCCTCATATGGGCCTTCCTCTGTGCATGCACATCACTAATATCTCTTCTCTCCCCATAATGAACCGTCAAATGGGGGTATGGCCCATTTATGTGACCTCGTTTAACCTTAATTGCCTCTTCAGTCCCTATCTCCAGATATAATCACATTCTGAGGTGCTGTGGGTTAGGGTTTTGACATATGAGTTCGAAGTGGAGCACAATTTGGTCCATAAAAGTGAAAGAAAACAAGCACATTAAAGAGGCCGTAGTGCTGCCAATGAGCCACGTGAACAGGACAGGGCAAGGTGCAGGGTGGTGGTTGGGAAGAAGAGAGCTGGGAGCTTCTGCATGGGGTAACTACAGAGGCTAAAGACTAAAGAGCCCCAGTTCTCATCCCCATGAATTTTACTTTTTCCTGTGGGACCCTAAAACCCAATGCTATCACACAGGCTCCACGAAGGGCCCTTTTATCTTGAGCAGGAAGCTGGGCGAAATGGCTGAGCAGCCCCCAGTGAGGGCATGCTGCCCAGTGTGCATTTCAGACACAGCGAGGTGAGCAGAGAGCAATGGCCAGGGGATCCTCTCCAAGGCAACGTGATCCAGGACCAGTCAAGGAATTCACGCGCCCTACAGAAGGCCTTCCCTGTGCCTCGCAGGGGAATTTGAGAATGGCTGCAGAGCAGTGACCACTGTGCGTCTCCTGCTCTTCCATGTTCTAAATGAGAGTATTTTCTTGCCTTATTCTACTCTGGTTCATCAGTTGAATTGTGTATTTTTTAAGTTATTTTAAAATTTATTGATTTTTTTTGAGAGAGAGACAGACATTGATTTTTTTTAGTTCCACTTATTTATGCATTCATTGGTTGATTCTTTTATGTGCCCTGACCAGGAATCAAACCCACAACCCTGGTGCACAGTAACAGTGCTCCAATCAAATGCTCCACGTGGCCACACCAGTCACATGGCCAGGGCAAGTGTGCGTATTTTCAGTTCATAGATCTCCAGATCATAGCAGGCTGACTGGATAGAGTCTATGCCAGGGAGCCCCCAGACTTTCAACTGGATATGGGGCTCACGTCTCCCTAGGGGTCTCCCTTGGGAAAGGGTGAGTGTGGTTTCTCACTGTGAATAGACTTTTTACAAAGTGATCAGAGTGTGGATTGTTCTAGAGATACTGCTATGTGTTCAGGGAATTCCATTTCTTCTTCCTCATCCTGGAAACGTGGGAATACTACGCGTCCTTGCCCCTTTTGCAGTTCAGTTGGGGTCAAATGACTTGGTTCTACCTAACAGGATGAAGTCATAACTGGCAGCCACTCCTGGTTGGCCTTTAAAAACCTTTGAGACATGCCATGTGTCTTCTTCTTTGCCACGGTGACCCCATATCATGTATTGGAGAGAAGTGTGCAATGGAGAAGGGCTGCCTGGCTTGCACTGGATGTTGCAGTCAGTGAGAAATAAATGTGTATTACGTGAAGTCACTGAAATGTCGGCATAACCCAGCCCTTTCTAATACTGAAATTGCCTAACTTTTTAAAAGATTCTTCCCTTGTTGGTTTTCTTTCTGATTGTCCTTGATAGTTACCTTCATAAAGAGTTTTTCTTTTACATTCCAGCCAGTCCCATGTGCTAACTCACTCCTACGAGTGTACTACATAGCTTGTTCTCTGAAACTCTGGAACGACTTCACAGGCAGCCGATGGGAGTTTTTACTTCCCAGAGCTCACCCTGCTTCTCCATGTTGCCCTCCACTGCATCTGAATCAGAATCAAAGTCCAACTGGTAGCCAGTTCATGAGGGTCACCACAAACACTGAAACGCAAGAACATGAAGAAAAGTGAATTTACCAAAATTCGTCTCAGGAATTCTTTGATTGGTTGTTTGTGGTGGAGGTAGGAGTGAGACCCGCGAGGGCACATTCCAGAAATGGCTGTTGTCCCCTCAATTGCTTTCTAGGGAAATAAATGGGCAAACCTAAGACCTGGCTGATCTGCTCAGAACTAGGAAAGAGAGACTAAGAACCTCCAGCTACAGCTCTTTCTCCCACTCAGTGCTTAGCTCTCCTATGAGAACAGAGGCAACAACTTGATCTGGTCTGATCCTGACCGTCATTGCTTTGTGGTCAACTTATTCATTTGTTCACTCTAACCTAAGAATAAGAAAGATAACATAATTATCTATACATAGCTAGATTACAAGACTATAGGAGCCCAGAGCAAATCTCAGCCCCACTTGGTTCTCTGTATTTACACCTGGGTAGGAGGTCCCTCGGGAGCTAACAGGTAAATGTGGAAACTACCCAGATCCTGTAGCATTTGTGCATCCAGAATGACCCCCATTGAACTGCTGGACTAACCTAACATCATTATTTTAGTCTGACACCCCAGAACAAGGCAAGGCAAAATTGTGAAGTGAAGTTTGTCTTTGGCGGGCACTTCCTCATCTCACAGTGTCTGCCTCTTGTTTATAAAAGGACAACAGGCCTCTGGGTGCTCAGGCTGCCTCAGCCATGGTGCATGGTGACTTACGGAGATGAAAAGACCCAGTCCCTGCCCACGAGGAGTTCAGATTCTAGTTCAACAATTTTAGAAACCCAGGAAGATCTAATTCCAACACCATGTATACCCAAGCGTGGGTTTAAAATGACATACCATTTGGGGGGTTATTTAAAATGTAACCTCTAATTGCAGAACAAACAGAGTCCATTCTGTATTAGAGGAATTTAAATGGCAGGTGGCGGTACATTTATGAAGGGTAAGGGTGTCTTTCTAGGGTGCCGCAGTCAGGTCCAGAGACAAACGCGCTTTAGATACTAGCCCTGATTCAGGGGCACAATGGTTGCCTTTTCTACCTGACGGCTCACTTACAAAACAGCAGAGTCATTTTTTTGAAGTCGTTTGCCTTATTTTAAAAATTCTTGTGCTTACCAACTCTCATGTGCCATACGATTCCTGCAAAACAGCCCTGGTGCTCAGCGCTCCAGACTATAAACGCTCATTGGATGTCTTCCAATGCTGATTCATGGTGTTTGAAACTGTGGCAGGAGATCTGGAGCCAATAGTTGTTTGCAAAGTATTCACCTTGGCACCTTGACTGCCTCTGGTGAAATGTTGTACTCATTTGTGTATCTCTGGTAAGTCAGGCAGTCTTTGCATCTAAAGTTATTTAAGGGCAGTGGGGAAGCTAATCGGTAAGAGTGTACAAAACTGAAATCTTGCCCCAATATGGCATGTTTAACATCCTCCCCCCACATAGAATCTAAGTAATACTTCGTATTTATACAAAAGAAGAGCATGGAAAAAGTGTTTTTTTTATAATGAAAAGTCTTCAGACTATATGGCAAACTAAAACTGATGCAAGCCAAAGGACTTTGAGAAGAAGAAACAGGAGGGCAATAATGATGAAAGATTAAGTAGGCCCTGGGCACTCAGAGATTTTTTAAAACCACCTAACCTTATAAATGCAACGGTAACATATAATTCTTCCATAAAATATGCATGCCACAATGAGGTAAGTTAGGGTGCTGACCTTGGGCTGATGGCCAGGTGTTGACTCACTGGGTAAATTCCATGCTCCTGTACATAAGTGTCAGGGGGCCAGACTACAGAGTACTGTGTTATGGATGGTGAGAGATCTTTCTGAATATCCAAAATTGTGTTGGCAAATCCTTAAAGAGGTTTCTCTGTATCCCTTTCATAATGATGGAGCAATGTCTTAAGGAGGAAAAGGTGATGATTCACAGAATAAATACATCCTTGACCTCTATTTTTATTGAGGAAGATTTAAAGAGGTTTTTTAAAAAAATTTTTTAAGATTTCATTTATTTATTTAGGGAGAGGGAAGGGAGCAAGAAAGAGAGGGAGAGAACCATCACTGTGTGGTTGCGTTTCATGCACCCCCTACTGGGAACCCGGCCTACAACCCAGGCATGTGCCCTGACTGGGAATCAAACTGGTGACCTTTCGGTTCGCAGGCTGGCACTCAATCCACTGAGCCACACCAGCCAGGGCATTAAAGAAGTGCTTACGCTCAAATTTATTCATAAAGTATACAAGCTGGAGGGACAAGATCACATGATAGCTCTTCAATATTTCTAAGTAAAACTGATAATTATTTTAAAAAATAACTTAACCCAGATAAAAATAATTTGATATTTGTGTAGGGATCTAAGGAAATATTTCTGGTCAGAATATGTTTATTTGTGTCAGATGAGAAGACTACAAAAGGATTTCCTATACACAGACACACACAGAGGTACTCACATACTTACACACTCACACACACCTGAAGAAGAAAGAAATTAAAGTAAAAAGAAATTAAAGTAAAAAGAAAGAAGACACCAAAAGGACCAGTGAGGGAAGGTAGGCTGGGGCAATTATGGATGACACTTCCATGCTGCCCAAGCTCACGGAGCCTGGGCTACAGGGCACGACCACTCCTCATTAAACAAAAGTTGTCCACACAATTCCAGTAAGGTGTGCATGACAAAGGAATTTCTTTCAGAGAGGAAATGGATAATCAAAGCAGGGGATATATTTAGAATTTCACAAAGCCTTTGATAAGTTTCAAAAAAATTAATCATCATGAAACTGTTACAGGAATAATTCTGCTTGAACATGAAGAAAGAACTTGCTTGAAATAGTCAATCAACACAGGTACCACAAGTAGTGAAGTGCTCTCACACACTAGGCTTTTTCAAGAAATGCAACTTCTCATTGTAATGTACTGTTTAAAACAAATGAGCAAAACACCTAGCCATATAGTTTAGTGGTTGTATTGTTGCTATATAACACGTTATCCCAAAACTTCATGGCTTAAAAGAACAAACATTAACTCATGGTGCTGTGAGCCAGGAGTCCAGACTACTTTGCTCGGTGCCTGTGGCCCAAGGTCTTGCCTGAGGCTGTAGGCATTTCAAGGCTGGATTGGGGCTGAGGAAGCTGCCTCCGGGCTCACGCAGGTAGTTGTTGGCAGACCTTAGAAATCTGCACCCAAGTTCACTTGTGTGGGCGTCTCCCCTGGGCTGCTTCTCACCATAGCAATTGGTCACCCCTGGGGTGAGTGAGTCACCTAAGACAGAAAGAGGGAGTTGCCTAAATGGATCCTGTAGTCTTTTTATAACCTAACATCAGAAGTAATATCCCATGACTTCTGCTGTAATCTATCTGTTAGAAGCAAGTCAAAAATTTTATCTCCTGCATAAAGATGTGAGTACCAGAAGGCAGGGATCATTAAGGATCATCTTAGAAGCTGCTTGACACAGTGGCTAGGAGCCTGGATTCAGAACCATAATTCCTGCACTCACTTTTCTGCTCTTCCACTTACTGGCCTCAGGATCTTGATCTCTCTGTGCCTTGATTTCCTTACCTCATAGAGCTCTTAGCAGTAAATGAGGGCTTAAAACACTGCATAGTATTAAGTAAGTCTTACAGAAGTGTTAATTATGTTTACATCATGCTTTAGATTTCAGAGTGTTATGGAGACAAAAGAGAGAATTTTCTGTATTCTGTACTAGTTTACATAGTGGAACTATGTTTGTTCAAGGCATTATCCACAGACAGGTGGGGCTGAAGGAAGAGGAAATGGTTTAACATCAGGAGCGGCAGCCTCTACATTACTCCCCAGCACAGAGCAGCCAGGATTCCCCTCATGCCGAGGCCTCCGAGGAAAGGGAACGCTGGGCTGGACGAACCGAAAATGGCACTGTGCAAAGTCCTACAAGTCTAAATTCTCCGAATCTGAAAAGCAGAAGCTTTGTCCTCTTTCTGATGGTTCTCTCACTCTATAGGGGAAAATAACGGGTGGGGAACCTCTTGACTTTGCCCTTCAGAAAGAATATGTTTGAGAACTGTTCATTTTAGCCCAAGGTTACAGAATCGTGATAGAACAAAAGCCAAAGTAAATATATCTTTGCAAGTCATTATTGACTTTAGGGTACAGCTATGCCTTCCCGCCAGGCCAGAAAACCATGCAACTGCCAGCAAGGAAAAAACATGGAGAGCAATCTGTCAGGCTTGAAAGTGTAGGAACAGGGGAAGTCAGAGAGCCATCTCCAGCTTCTTAAAAAGGATCGGCCCAGAGGGCACACAGTTACATCTTCCAAAACATGTCTCCTTCAAATCATAGCAATGTAAGAACCGTAAAGATTTTACAACCCTTCACTCCATCCATCAATCCACAGGTTCAGGAGAATGTTTATACAAATCAACTAGAAGTCTCTGTTATTAACGAGGTCAGTGATGGAAATCTCAACATAGGAATTCTGTTGAGATTTTCACAGATAAGACCTCTTGATTCATTAAATCAGATGGAAGCCTCAAATGTATAATTTCATCTGGTATTTTGAACTGAGACTAATAACAATAGTAAAGTTGATGCATGAATTCTTATGTGTTAGGCACTGTACTGAAGGCTGTCATGGATTGTCCCATTTGACCCTCATAACCACCTTCCAGTGGATGTATTATGTCTTTTTCCAGATGAGGAAACTGAGACTTGGAGAAGTTAAATAACCCAGCTCATGGCTAAATAAATGATCTGAACTCCATAGGCCCCAAAGCTGAGCCCCAATCCCCTTCTGTTGTTGTTGGTATGTAGGGAAAAGCAGAAGCTGTTTAGTGACAGTTGGCTGGGGGGTGTGAACGCTTCTCTCTCAGAGGCAGGGCCTGCGCCGAGGATGTACTATTGCTTTTGGAATGTCTGGAGACCCAGCAGGACCAGATCCCTAAAGACCAGCGCTAACATGCAAAGATACTGGAAAACCAAAAGCTATATCCCAAGTCACTAGCCACTGATAAGATGGTGAAGGAATTCTTTCTGAGGAAAAACCTGAGGTATAAAACAGGGTTTGACAAAAATATGTGTGGGAAGAAAGGGGGAGTGCTGTCTTTTGTTCTTGTCCCAGGTCCTCCTTGAACAGAACTGAGGAAGAATACAGGGAATGAAGACTGGGACGAA
This sequence comes from Carollia perspicillata, assembly GCA_004027735.1. Classification (NCBI taxonomy): domain Eukaryota; kingdom Metazoa; phylum Chordata; class Mammalia; order Chiroptera; family Phyllostomidae; genus Carollia; species Carollia perspicillata. Next base: position 18,925 of record PVKM010015808.1, on the reverse strand, counting down.
GAAGTCAAAAACAGTTCCAGACTAACAGTGGTTTATTTTATGATTTTGACTTTACAATGTTGTAAAAATGATACACAATCAGTGTAAACCCTACTTTAAATTTAAATTTTTGATCCACCATTTACTGGTGGACACTTAGGCCATTGCCAGCACTTGGTTATTGTAAATAATGCTGTTATGAATATAGGGGTGCAGAGGTTCTTTTGAATTGGTGTTTCAGGATTCTTAGGGTATAATCCTAGCAGTGGAATTGCTGGGTCAGAAGGCAGTTTTTGAGGAAATTCCACAGTGGCTGCGCCAGTCTGCATTCCCACCAACAGTGCACTAGGGTTCCCCTTTCTTCACTACCCCATCAGCACTTGTTTGTTGATTTGTTTATGATGATCTTTCTGGAAGATGTGAGGTGGTATCTTATTGTGGTTTTAATTTGCATCTCTGATGGCTAGTGATGTTGAGTGTCCTTTCATGTGTCTATGGACCATCTGTATGAGCCTGGGGAAATGTCTATTCACATTCTTTGCCCATTTTTTAATTGGATGTTTGTCTTCCTGGTATGGAGTAATGTGAGTTCTTTATATATTTTAGAGATCAAAACCTTGTCTGAGGTATTATTGGCAAATATGTTTTCCCATATGGTCAGTTCCCTTTTCATTTTAATGTTGGTTTCTTTAGCTGTGCAGAAATTTTTAATTTGATGCAGTCCCATTTATTTATTTTTTCCTTTACTTACCTTGTCCTATGAGATGCATTGGCAAAAATATTGCTGCGTGTGATGTCTGAGGTTTTAGCGCCTATGTTTTCCTCTAGGACTTTTATGTGCCACGACTTATATTTAAGTCTTTTATCCACCTTGAATTTATTTTTGTGTATGGTGTAAGTTGGTGGTCTAGTTTCTTTCTTTCTTTCTTTTTTTTTTTGCATATAGCCATCCAGCTCTCCTAACACCATTTATTGAAGAGGCTACTTTTACTCCATTGTATGCTTCTGTCCCTTTTGTCAAATGAGCGGATCAAAAAACCGTGGTATATTTACACAATGGAATACTATGCAGCAGAAAGAAAGAAGGAACTTCTACCCTTTGTGACAACATGGATGGATCTGGAGAATATTATGCTACGTGAAATAATCCAGGCAGTGAAAGAAACACACCATATGATCTCATCTGTAAGAGGAAGCTAATGAACAAAATGAACAAACGAGCAAAATAGAACCAGAGGCATAGAAACAAGGAACAGACTGACAGCCACCAGAGGGGAGGGGGAAGGGAGATGAGGGTGGAAAGAAGGGGAAGGGACTAGTCCAGGATCATGCATGAGTGACCCATGGACCTGGACAACGGGGCGGGGCTTGATGGTAGGGGAGTGGGGGGTAGGCTTGGTGGAGGAGAGCAAAGGGGGAAAAACTGGGGCAACCATAATAGAACAATAAAATACTTAATGAAAATATAAACTATAATTGATTAATGCTTTAAAAAGTTCACAAAAGATCAGAAAAACATAAAATTTTGACCTTTCCTGAGCTAGTGATATTTGATATTTGGTAAGATATAAGATACATTCTAGTGATGTTGGACGTCGGCTATGCCGGCAGCTCCAGGTCAGCCACCTGACTGCGTAGGTAACCAACGCACACTCTACAGTGGATTCACTATGTTGGATGATTTCGTCCAACTGTAGGCTAATGTGTGTTTTGAGTATGTTTAAGGTTGGCTAGGTTAAGCTACGGTGTTTGGGAAGTTAATTAAATGCATTTTCAACTCACAAGGCATTTATTGGGCTGTAACCCCATTGTAAGTCAAGGAGCATCTGTCTGCAGAGCTGTATGGTTAAAAAACACTGTAAGAAGATGAGACCGTGAAGCAATCCTACTTGTGTTATATACCCACCGAGGACATGGTGAAACAAGGCTTGGTGATTGCAATAAAAACTTCCAGAAGTCTTTTTCTTTCAGAATAAGAGTCCACACAGCAGTCACTGCTGCACAGCAAAGATGGACTCTCACAGGGCAGCTATCAGCAGGCTTTCTGCCTTGGCAGCGTGAGTGAGTGTATAGTCCCTCCAGCAGACCTTGAGCTGGCTCTCTGTGGCAAACCCTTTCTGCACATTTTCTGAGGCCCTTAGATCCACCCTCTGACCAGGTGTTCACTGTCCTCATGGTCACACCTAAAGAGGACTCCAGGGAGTCTGCTCCTGGAAGCCTGTTGCTGTTAAGGCCAGCCAGGTCCTAAAGGTTGTTCAGGTTCAGTTTGGTCCTGAGTTGTTCTATTTTCTTCTACGTTGAGAAGGCCGATGTGCATAGAGAGAGAAGACTAAGGCTGACAGAGAAGAGATAAGTGGGTATAAAAGAAAAGGTCCTGCCCTGGCTGGTGTGGTTCAGTGGATTGAGTGCCAGCCTGCGAACCGAAGGGTCACCAGTTCTATTCCCAGTCAGTTCTATACCTGGGCTGTGGGCTGGGTGTACCCAGTGGGGAGTGCCTGAGAGGCAACCACTCATTGGTGTTTCTCTCCCTTTCTTTCTCCCTCCCTTCCTCTCTCTCTAAAAATAAATAAATAAAATCTTTTTTAAAAAAGCTGACAAAGCAAGTTTGTGTAACCTGTGGCTCTAAGAAAATGGAGGCGTTTTTCTCAGGTTGTTGTTTGTAACTTGCCTATTTTATCTGCAAAGCCTAAACATCACGGGCTATATGAACTTAGTAGCAGCTGATTAACTGCTATTAGCTGGTCCTCAGATGTTAGTTAAGAAACTAGGTTGAAAATGAGAATAAGCATTAATTGTTTATTAATGTAGATAGAGCACAACTACCAGGCCCTGAGAGATGATTCGTGGCATTCAGTATTACTTTTGGATACAAATATAGCAATTAATTGCTCTTGGTAGGATTAATTTTTCTTCCTATCCAACCAGCCATGATTTCTAATGACATAACTTATTTTAACCTGGAGTGGATATTTTCTGAAGCCATATAATTAGGAAAATGGATCCTCCATATAGAGCATTAGCACTGTGCTAGATCATTACACATTACATTATGTCTGGGGATAATTAATTCTAAAACAAAAGAAATCTTTCGTGTGTCTTAGATCAAACACTGTCTATGTCATTATTAGACTCCATGTTAGCTTTTTGAAATGTCATTTTTGGTAAAAATGTTTGAGAGTGATGTTTCTGGAAAAAGAAATTATGGCAGACTGAAAGTGATAGATCCTCTTCTCTTCGGGGGTGGGGGCAGTGATTTCCCCTCCCCATGAGTTTGGGTGTGCTCTGTGAGTTGTTTCACTGTGAGTGATGCCGCGTTGTAAAAGGCTAGGTCAGCAAAGCTTTGCCCTCATAGAAATTCTACTTCCTGAGTCTCGTGGCTTAAGTCCACCGTTGAGCTCGGATGTGCCCAAACAGTACTGACTTCTGGAAACTAAGAATTTTGTCTAGAGTTCAAAACTGAAACAGAAAAGGAATATTTCAGACATTTCTCACAAAGCTAGGAAAATAGGGAGAAAAGCACAGATAGAGTTAACCTAAGCCAAATGTAAGACAGATAATTCATCCAAAGAAAAGTTCAAGTAATACTTAACTAAGAACATAAATGACTAATATGCTGCCTCTACATTTGGTTTAACTCTTGTTATCCTGGGTACAATCCTCAAAGCATTCCCAAATTGAAAGAATCTTCATAAGGTCTGATCAACATTAATTTCCCGTTATGGGAAAAATACGTAGGCTTCTACGTGAGCATGTTGCCATAATGATTAAATGCTGAGAGGGGCTTGGGGAGATGACTCTAAGGTCGTGGTAGTTACCAGTAGAGTGACTTTACTTTTCATCCAATTTCAAATTATTTAAATAGTCTTATACCCCTTAAGATGTAAACAGATTTTAGAACAACTAAAAGGAATGATTCTTATTTCACAGACAGTAGTGAGTCATGTAAAGATGAACTTAAATCAATAGATGACAGATACCTAATCATTTATGGTGTCGTAGAGCATTCTCCAGAGGAGAAGCGATTTGTCCACGATCTCACTGATGGTCAGTGGCAACATAAGGAGTAGGATCCAAGGTGTCATCATTGCCTTTCCCCTAAGCCTGGCTGCATTTAGGCAGGTGGGCAAAAGGAGGTTTACAGTTGTGAGTGTGCAAAATACAGAATTCATTCCTGTATTGTTACTTATTAATTATTGTATTCTTTTCCACGTGAACAACTGTAGACCTACTTTTGCCTCACCCTGTATACTATACTGCCTCTAGAGAGATCCATGAGAGACATGGACATTTGAAAAATAAACAACTTCAAACATGCAATCTGATGAGTTCAATGCCATGATTTCAATCTATTTTTTTGCCTTTTTTAAAATTGATGTTCAAATACAGTTGTCTCCATTTTCCCACCACCACTTTCCTGTGTCCCACCCACCCCCACCTCCTGCCCTCAATCCTACCCCGCCTTTGGCTTTGTCCGTGGGTCCTTTATACATGTTCATTTAAGACCCTTTCCCTTCTTTCTCACCCTATGTCCCTCCCCCCTCCCTTCTGGTTACTGTCAGTTTGTTCTTAATTTCAATGTCTCTGGTTATATTTTGTTTGATGTATTAAAACCATTGAAAAATTGGTTCAAGCATGTAAAGTCATTGGCAATGCTGTTTTTGTCGGTAGCTTAACCAAAGCTCAAAAACAGAAAACAGCCCTGGCTGGTGTGGCTCAGTGGATTGAGCACTGGCCTGCAAACCAAAGGGTCACTGGTTTTATTCCCAGTTAGGGCACATGCCTTTGTTGTGGGCCAGGTCCCCAGAAGGGGGCACTCAAGAGGCAACCACAGTGGTGTTTCCCTCTCTCCCTCCCTTCTTCCCCTCTGTCTAAAAATAAATAAATAAAACCTCTAAAAAAAACCCCAGAAAACGAAAACTTTCTCTACACTCCAGCCTCCAGTTCACATGGGTTCATCTTATATTGGTCACACATTAGGTTTTATAACTGTTTAAAAAATATCTCTCAAATAAAGCAGGAGGACCCAAAGTTGGTTCTAATGAAATGAATTCATTGATTTGATTTTATTCTCCACTCTTTGTTCTGTTCATCTTACAATGGTATACTTTTTAAAGCTCATAAATAATAGATTCACACAAAAAGGTAGTCAAACTCACAAGTATATAAATGAGGACAAAGAAATATCAGTAGAAGTGAAGCATGTATTCAACTGCATACTAGAAAGCTTAGAAATGGCAAGCATTTTTGTCACTGAAGAGCTGTAAGGCCTCCAAAATCAACATAAGCCAGTAGATTATATACAGAGCTTGTTCAACTCTGGACCCAAGAGTCAAGATCAAGGCCATTTACTGAGAAGAGCAGACCTTGAACAGTATTTATCAAGGTCTTTTTATTTTTAAAAAGCACTACAGCTGTTTGGAACATTGAAACCAAACTACTCGCATGTAGCCTTGATCCTTTGTGTGCTCTACTTTTTATGTTTTTTTAGGCTGAGGCAGTTCTCCTGCCTTAGGTCCACAAACTCTAGATAAACAGCATTAAGAAAACAAACCACAATACTGTCACCACGCTTTCACTAAAAACCCAAACCATTATGTACTCAGTAGGGAAAATGCTATTTACAACTTTAAAGGAGGCAAATATCATTGAATGAACTCCCCACCTTTTTCTCGAGGACCTCAATTGGTTTGACTAAGGGCCCAAGTTTATGATTAGAGACAGAAAAGAGGCTCTACTTAACAGGAAGCGTTTGGAACTCTAGGCAGCACTATCCTTCAGACAGGGAGCCTAAGCCTGTGGGTGCAGCAGAACAGGAGGCCAAGAAAAATTCTCCAGGGGTGAACAGTAAGACTTTTGAAAATAAAAATGTTGGGTGTTTCGTTGAAGTTGTTTCTTTGGCTGCAATACTTTTTTCCCTTCCCATGAAATCTCCTTTTAGTAAAGTTGACGGCTGAAAGAAAGAAGGTCTTGCGTGGGAAGTTTTGTTTTTGCTGGGCTTTGCTTTTCTAGGAGGGCAGTGTGGAAGAGGAATCCATAAAAAGTGTTTAAGTTTGACATCTGTCAACATCGTATATAGGACAGGAGACATAGGAGGGGCAGTGGGTGACTGTGAATCAAACTAATTAAATAGAAGGAAGGAGCTTGAGGCAAGGATGCTAGTGAAGATGAAGTGAACGGGGAGTGGTGTTGGGAAGGGCTTTGATCTCCTTAGGACATGGAAAAGAGTCAGAGCCAGTCTCATCTAGATAGTAAATGGAAGGAAAACCATAGCTACTGCTGGTAGAAATCCTTTCTCTCTCTCTCTCTCTTGCTCTCTCTCTCTCTCTCCCTCCCTTTGGAAGGTGGGTAGTTAACAAATAGGTAAGTATCTTTACATAACTTAATTTTCTCACCCTTGGGAGATGTTACTTCACTTCGTTGCACTTCACAGGTGTGTTTTTCACAAATCGAAGGCAAAACCCTCCACCAGCAGAGATTCGGCTCACTTTATTGTGGTGGAGCAGCCCTCAGTATCTCACAGGTGTGCCTGCATTAGCTTCTATTTAACTTCATAGATGAAGACCTTAGAGCTGGGTGGCTTTCTCAGGTCACTCAGGAACTAGTGGCAGAGGTAGGGATTAAACTGGGATTTGACTCCAGGGTAAAGTTTATTCTTCCAGGCTACCCGGAAGTGCCTTGGGCCTCTCCCTGAAAAGCACACTTGTTCACTGCACTGGGGCCTGGGGTGGCCTCTGTGACTTACCATCTGCAAAGCTCAGTCTTGAAACATTAGTGACTCTAATTGTTTAATTGATCTATGATCTGATCCCTAAAGAAATAAGTAGGTGATTTAAAAGAAATGAATGACCTTTGCCTTATCGTAATTCTCTTTTTAGTTTTCAGCATTTGCTCTTCATCAGAGTCAGTTTTCTTGGGTGAATGTTCTCAAGAAAGTAGAACATTGTCATTTCTTTTATGGAAATTGCAGGAATTAGAAAATAAGTATGATGAAAATATGGGAAAGAGTTTGTTACGGGGAATTTAGGAACAAGTGGGAGAGAATGTGGACAAGTAGGCTGCAATTTAAATGCAGTGAGATTTAAATAAAATACTGGAAAAATAAGAAAGGCAGTTAAATGTCCGTTAACATAGATGAGATCAGGTGTTAATCACAAACATGAGCAACTGGAAAATTTGAAGCTGAGAGAGCACGGTGAGGAAGGACTGTGGAGGTCGTTAAGGAGGAAGAGGCTGAAGAAAAGCTCATCGAGGCATTTTCTGACAGTGGAGGCTGGCACAGTCAGAGCCCAGAGCGAGGAGAGAATTGGCGAGTGGACAGCTCAGGCAATTCAGGTGTTTAAACAAAGCTCTTCTGAGGCAAACTTTGACTCCGACTCCACTAGGGAGCAAGATCGAGGAAAGTTCCCTCTTATATCTCTGTGGGGAGGGGAGGAGGGAAGGGAGACAGGGACAGAGTTAACGAGAATAAAGCAGACAGGACTATTTTAGGGAGTATAGAGCTGAAGGAAATTATGAGGAGTCAATAAGAAAAAAGATTGTTGGGGGTTTGAGGGACTAAACTTTGTGAAAAAGTTGAAGGGATTAAGAAGTACAAATTGGCCGTACAGAATGGTCACAGGGATGTAAATCACAGCATAGGGAATATAGGCAATAATATTGTAATTTCTGTGTATGATTCCAGGTGGTACTAGACCTACTGGGGGAAAATCACTTCTCAGGTTAACTAAGTATCTAGACACTATGCTGTGTACCTGAATCTAATATAATATTGAATGTCAACTGTAATTGAAAAATTTTAAAGAAGAAAAGATATTGTTTTAAATGAAGAGTCACAGAGTGACAGAGTGGCAGGAATTGTTGAGTATTTTAGTGATAAAGGCCTAAGAGAAGTGAATAATTATGTAATCAGAGTACTCAATGGCACAGAGATAATGAAGGAAATTTCACACCGACTCCTCATAGTACACAGAGAGAGAATCAAAGAATCAGGAGTGGAAGTAAGAATGAAATAAAACAAAAGCCTAAAACAGTGAGGAGCAAAGAAAATATTTTTTTTTAATTTTAGAATAGAAGAAAAATAGGTCAACCATCTGGAGGTTAATGGGGAAACTATAGTAGTTAGTTGCTACACTATGCATTATTTTATATAATTCCCATTATTTTTATATCAAGTTTTGGTCAATATAATCAGGTAACTAAGGTATAGAGTTTTAATGCCTTGCCTAGCTGGTGAATGGTGAAGTCAGTGTCAAATCCAGGCCTGTCTCCAAAGCTTATACTCTGCTACCCTTGTTAACTAACCCTTGTCTGCTAACATATTGTGTTAATGAGCATTAACAGTTTTTGAAGACTTGACTTTAGTATACATTAAAAAAGAATATTTTTCTACATACCTATAACACTGTCACACTTCACAAAATCAATCATTATTTATTTTCACTATATCCAGTCTGTATTTTGTAAGTTGCCATCAAAATATCATTTATAGCTGATCTTTCCAATTAGGATCTAGTCCAAGTCACACTAGTCCAGCTGTATCCCTTACCTCTCCAGTAATCTAGAAGAGTTTCTTCTTTTCACGGCACTGAGCTGTCGTGTAAAATGTTTTTCTTCTGGCTTTGTCAGACTACTTTTTTTGTGGCAACATCAACTTATTCTTCCATGTATTCCCTGTGAGCTGAAAGTTACAACTAAAGGCCTGACAGACTCACATGAAATGCTGAAGTTGAGTACATCGTAGGTGACATGTACGCACTACAGGCCATCCAGTAGGTGATGCATCACACCTGGTTGTTCCACCGCCAGGGGTGCCAGGTTTGGCCAGTGAGTTAGGACGATGACACTGTTCCCCGCCTCACTGCTCCTCTTCATGGTAGTTATGATGTTCCCTTTGTGATGAGAGTGCTCTCCACTAATAATTTTTACACCAACTGGTAATCCTTGCCTGAGTCAATAATTTTATGAGGGACTGCAAAACATTGATTTCATATTTCTATCATCATCTATGTTTGTTAGCTGGCATTTTTCTGTAAAGCACAGCTTTCACTTTATCAATAAGGGCTACTGGTACTCTGGAGTACGGGGCTTACTGGAAAGGCAGGATAAATACGTACTTCCCTCTACTTACCAGTTTCCAAAGTAAGGAGTGGTTTAATGGCTACCTCAAATGGTGACGAAGAGATTTCAATGACTCCTTTGAGAATCACGAAGGACTTAGGGGTTTTTATAGACTTGATTTCAGTTAACTTTCATCTTGATGCTGAAATGGTGCCAAATTAGGCCAGTGGGAACCACTTCAACCCGGCTTTTGTGCCCTTTTGCTCTGACTCCATTGGTTTTTGAAACCACCTTTACTTCTAATCACAGCATAGCCTGTACTCATCTTGTATTTCCCCTTCCCTGGAATCAGACATTTCTTCAAGGAGCCCTAGTTACTTTTTATACTTTTAAAGATTTTATTTATTTATTTATTTTTAGAGAGAGGAGAAAAAAGGGAGAAAGTGGAGAGAAATATCAATGTGTGAGAGAAATATCAATTGGTTGGCTCTCACATGTCTCCAACTTGGGGACCTGGTCTGCAACCCAGGCATGTGCCCTGACTGGGAATTGAACCAGCAACCTTTTGGTTTGCAGGCCAGTACTCAATCCATTGATCCACACCAGCCAGGGCTTTTTAAAAAGATTTTCTTTATTTACTTTCAGAGACACGGTAAGGGAGAGAGAAAGAGAGAAAATAAAATATCAATGTGTGGTTGCCTCTTGTGTGGCCCCTCCTGGAGACCTGGACTGCAGTTCAGGTATGTGCCCTGACTGGGAATTGAACTGGTGACGCTTTGGTTCGCAGGCCAGCTTCCTGGTTAATTTTAGTGAGGAATTATAAAAGACCAAAGTTTGGGTTGGAAATGGTAAGCAGGGTTTAAAAAACAACAACAAGTAGACTCCATTGATTTGTTCCACTTTATTTATGCATTCATTGGTTGGTTTGTGTATGTTCCCTGACTGGAGATCAAACCCACAACCTTGGTGTACTGGAACAAGGCTCTAATCAACTGAGCTATCTGGCCAGGGCAACTTTGCTCTTATCATGATTTTTTTTTCACATCACTAAATAGTCTATGAATCATTTAAAAAATAACAACAGTATTATATGAAAGCACCAACCTATTTTGTTGAATAGATCTGTGCCTAAGAAAATCATATCGCCTGCCAAATTTTCATTGACTAACCTATTTGTTAATGCTATCCTTTACCAGCTATTTCACAGCTTTTACTACATTGAATACATTTTTAATCAGAATTCTCAAATTTTCTTATCAGTAAATAGCCCCAGAAAACCAACCCAAAAGGAAGACAATAAACAACAAAATTTATATCTTCTCTGGATTTATTTGGCGGTTTCCAATGAGTTGTATCATTTGTCTATCTTTAAGTCCATCATAACATCTTCAGGCATGTTATGTTGGTTAGTGCTTAATTTTGTGAAAAAAGAATCAGAATTAACTGAAGGATTGTGTTGTGATCTTGTTCTGGAGATGAATGAGAACACTGGGACCTGCAGAGTTGGTGGTACACACATGATAAGGAATTTAGGGTAACCCACCTTTATGCCAATTGCTCCATTTTCATTTCATAATCCTGCCACTCATGTTTCTATTAGTGGACCTGGCAATTGTAAAGTTGCACACACTCTTTTGGAAGAGGCAAAGGTAAAGATTAAAGTAGAATTCATTATCATGAGACGTGGTGACTGTGAAGATAGAAAGAACCCAAGAATTGAAATCCGAGTGATCACAGTTTAGCATAAAAAAAGTAAAAGAGTAGCCCTGGCTGGTGTAGCTCAGTGGATTGAGCATGGGCCTGTGAAACAAAGGGTCGCTGGTTCGATTCCCAGTCAGGGCACATGCCTGGGTTGCAGGCCAGATTCCCAGTAGGGGACACATGAGAGGCAACCACACATTGATGTTTCTCTCCCACTCTTTCTCCTTCCCATCCCCTCTCTCTAAAAATAAATAAATAAAATACTTTAAAAAAGTAAAAGAGTAAAGGAGTAACTTGGTGGCAGCGCATCAAAATGGGCTAAGCATAATTGAGAGAGTTGAGACACTAGTGGTCATTTTAAATTCTTTCCAGGGAGAATGTTCAGTGGCCCATACACCAATGCGATAAACAACTGAGCAATGTTTAGTGGGCAATATCGCAATGAAAAAACCCTAGTGCCCACAGTACACTGACATTACCAATATTTTTAGAATTTAACATTATTACATCTCTGAACAATGTTAATTATTTTTAGCCAAGTGTTCCTTATCTATACTGTAGGAAAAGAGAAAAAGCAGTACTAAATAATATTGATGTCTGGGCTACTCCTTGCTCTTCTTTGAATGAGTAACTTTTATTCTGTCCCTTCATTTTACTAAACCAGCCAAGGGAAAGATAATGACGTGAACTCTTTGCCAGGGCCCACACACCCTGTGGTGGAGATGATAAGCAACCAGATTCCCATACACCGATGTCCTAATGTTAACTTGTCAAAGGTAACCAGAGATTTTGTTTTACTATCAGCAGCTTCTTGATCTTTGTAAAAATTAACAGGGCTCGTGACCTTAAGCATTTATTGCCAGATAACATACGAAAAAAAATTACCTCATTCACTGTTACCTCACCTGACTCCCCCTTCATGCATACATGTCAGCAGGTGAAAGTGCGCTTCTTCTCAGGCTACACCCTGGACTGTTGTATGAGGTTTGAAGGGTCACAGGCCCTGATATTGAACTACCCTACGAGGCCATTGTAACCCAAACCACCTGGTACTGGCATAAGAACAGGCATATAGACCAGTGGAACAGAAAAGAGAGCCCAGAAATAAAACCATGCTTTATGCACAATCAATGTTTGACAAACAAGGCAAGAGAATACAATGGGGTAAAGACCATCTCTTCGATAAATGGTGTTAAAAAACGCCATTTACTGGACAGGTACATGCCAAAAATGAAACGAGGTCACTAACTTACACCACACAAAAGAATAAACTCGAAATGGATGAAGCCATCCATAAAAGTCCTAGAAGAAAACACAGGCAGGAAAATCTCAGACCTCTCTCATAGCGATGTTTTTGCTGATATGTTTCCTAGGGCAAGGGAAACAAAGGAAAAGAAATAAATAAAACTATATCAAACTAAAAACCTTTTGCACAGCAAAAGAGACTCTCAACAAAATGAAACAGCACTCCACAGTATGGGAGAATATATTTGCCAATTGATATATCTCTCTAATCAGTGGTCAATTTTCAAAATACATAAAGAACTTATACGACTCAACCCCAGGAAGACAAACAATCCAATTAAAAAGTGAGCAAAGGCTCTCATTATACACTTCTCTAAAGAGCACATACAGATGGCCAATTGACCTAAGAAAAAATGCTCAACATCACTAAACGTAAGAGAAGTGCAAATTAGAACCACAATGAGATGTCACTCACACCTATCAGAAGGCTATCATCAATAAATCAATAAACAAGTGCCACCGAGGATGTGGAGAAAAGGGAACACTAGTGCCACTATTGGGGGAAGGCAGATTGGTGTAGCCACTGTAGAAAACAGCACGCAGTTTCTTCAAAAAATTAAAAGGGGAACTGCCTTATGACCCAGCAATTCCACTTCTGGGTTATTCTAAGAAACCTGAAACACTAATTTGAAAGACTATATGCACCCCCATGTTCATAGCAGCATTGTTTACAACAGCCAAGATCTGGAAACAGCCCAAGTGCCCCTTAGTAGATGAGCGGATAAAAAAGCTGTGGTATACTTACACAATGGAATACTATATGGCCATAAAAAGAAGGAAACTCTTACCTTTTGAAACACATGCATGGATCTTGAGATTATTATGCTAAGTGAAATAAACGAGCCGGAGAAAGACAAATACCATTTTACGTGTCTTACATGCAGAGTCTGATGAACAAAATAAACTAGTGAACAAAACAGAAACAGGGCAATGGATACATGGAACAGACTAACAGCTGTCAGAGGGAGGAGTAGAGGGAGTACAGGATGAGAGAGGGTGAAGGGATTAGCCAAGGAACACGTGTGCATAACCCATGGACACAGACACCAGTGTGGTGACGGCCGGAGGGAAGGAGGGTCAGGGACTGGGTGGAACGGGGCAACAGGGGCTGGGGGTGGATTAGGGGACATCTGTAATAGTGCCAACAATAAAAATAAAGATAAAAGATAACCTTTAAAAAAAGGAATGCAAACACCTTTTATAATTTTATTTTCACTATTAGATTCAATTTTAAATATCTTATTTAAAAATAATTTAGAAAAAGAAAAACTAAACGTTGTTTGTGAATCATCAGTGGTCCTGTGCACTTGAGGAGATTAGATCAAATGAATAGACACCATGGCATCCTTGGAACTAAATCCAGCCTCTTGGCTATTTTCATTATACCTAAAACAAACGACCTGTAATGCCTGTGAATAAAGTGCTGCATTAACAGCAATTTCTTATTTCAAGATTGCACATAGAGAACCCCTGCTCACTTACAATTACCAGCTTTGGTGCCATTTTTAATGTCAAGTATACTTAAGATTTGTATGTGCAATGTGTTTTTTTAACAGAAATCTATGCACGTTAAGCAAGTACTAGTTGAGTATTTTAACATACATAAAAGGTTGCTATTAAGAAATATCAAAATTAGGACAATTCTATGACATCACTGCCTTTCTGAAAAATAAGGGCATTGAAACCCACAGATGTTTGCTGATATCCTTGGCTGTTTAAACGGTTATTAGGTAATCAGTAACTCTAGGTCATTTCTGCCTTCTTTGCTTGCGTGGAAGATTGGGTAATGGGATTAATTTAGAGAACAAGAAAAATATCTAGTGACTAGTGAGTATTTTCTTTATAAGTTCAGTCAACTTGAGAGGGTTGCCAAAGTCAATAACTCCTCAAACTAGTGTGATTTTAAAGTGATATGTGATGAGCATCTAGTATTATCCTTCTGTAGCTTTTCAGTTTATAAAAGGGTTTACATACATTTTAGCACACTCCCAATTTACTGTGATTACATTTCACAAAATCAACTTTCACTTTTTGGAGCTTATCAGCATTAAAGTAAATAAATGATGATGTGGTATTATATTCTAAAATGAAACATCAACCCTGGCTGGTGTGGCTCAGTGGATTGAGCACTGGCCTGTGAATCAAAGGGTTGTTGGTTCAATTCCCAGGCAGGGCACATGCCTGGGTTCCAGGCCAGGTCCCCAGTAAGGAGAGTGAAAGAAGCAACCACACATATTGGTGTTTCTCTCCCTCTCTTTCTCCATCCTTTGTCCTCTCTAAAAACCTAAAATATTAAAAAAAAACATCAATGGCTAATAATTTTAAATTATGTGTAATTAATAAAATACATCAAGGAATAGCTATTATAAAGCTAGTAGTATTTTAACTCTGATACACAGAGAACATCTATGAGGACATTTTTATGATAAGCAATCAGATTACATGACAAGTGACCAGCATACTTTTCTGGGTAATCAAAGAGAACTTAACAGGTCGAGAGATTTTCGTTGTCTCCATAGAACAGTGTTCTCCTTTATCTTTAAATTTCTAAAATCGCAGCACCTACCTACTACTGGATTCACACACATCCAGGTACTTCACGTGCTGTTATTTTCTCAGGAGGGCATCTTAGCCCTCTTCACCCCTATTCCACCCTGGGAAACTGCCAGGACCATTCGTTTGCAGGAACAGGTGCCCCCATGCCTGGAAATGAGCCAAGCTGTCACTTATATAACATGTCTCTACCCTTTCCTTTAAAGCCCAATCAAAATGTACAAGCATTTTCTATCACCATTATTAATTCTGTTGACACTATTCTGAATCTCCCATTTTTAAACCATCAATGCCTATATTCCAATGTTCAGAGGGTCCTATTCTTAATTCATGGATTTATTACTTGTTAACACTTTACTGAGTGACTTCCCCATTTAAGATACTGCTCTAGGCTGTAAGGATACAGCAGTGGAGAAGAAAAACCCCTGCCTTCACCAGGTCATTCTGAGAATCTGGGGTGATAAACTTAATTCATGTATTGGGACTCACAAAACGGAGGCTGCCCCACATCGCAAATCTAAACCTAAGTCAGTTGCACTTATGGGAAATAGGACCTACTATCTTCATAAGGAAATCCTTCCCCTGCTAGCCAATCATGGCCAGTTTCAGGTTGCTATTATAAAACTCACTCTTGCCCAGATCCCTTGCTCCACTGCTTGTGAAGCACTGTATCTCCCCACTCACTCATCAATCCATGGATTTTTTCCCCCTTCAAATAAAGAACATTAACTGCATCACTATAGCGTTTTGGCATACGACAGGAGATAAGAATGGGAAAGACTGCCTCTACGTTAGGAGATGGGGTAAATGTCAAGCAGATATTCTGGTCAAGATGGTGGTGTAGCAGACATGGCTGACCTCTTCACACAACCACATTTAAATTACAACTAAAATACAGAACCAGGACTCAGAGCCATCAGATATCAGGTTGAATGGAAGTCTGACAACTACAGAATTAAAGAAACCACATCCATCCAGACTGGTAGGTGGGGTAGAGACACAAAATAGGCTGGTCCCACACCCATGCATAGTGGACAAAAATTTTGGGAGGGATATCTCAGAAGCAAGGAGTCTGAGCCCCACATCAGGTTTCCCAGCCTAGGGTTCCAGTGCCAGAAAGATAAATCCCTACAACTTCTGGCTGCAAAAACCAGTGGGGACTGAGTCAGTGGAAGAAACTTCTGGAGCCCCAAGTAGTTCCTCTTAAAGAACCCACACACGGACTCACCTACTCATATTCACTCCCTCTGAGCTCCAGCACCTGGATAGCAGCTTGAAAGGCACCAGTGGCATAAAGGGAGGAACTGAAGTATCTGGCATCAAGGCAAGAGCTAGGGGACAGCTTCCTCCCAGACAGAAACACAGGCAGAGCCATTGTCCCTTTCTTAAACCCTCCCCCAGAGAGCTACTGAGATGGCAAGCAGGTGCCATATCTGAGATGCCATCAGCCTGGCTAACACTAACCCGCCAGGAAGATCCACAGAGACTCCAACCCACCCAACTTATGGGCCCACACAAGCTGCTTTTCCACATGAATAGCTGGTCTTGGCTCTTGAAGCACAAATTCCTAAATCCTCTCAAACAAGCAACAGCTGGCCTCAGTGAGCCCCACACCTGGCACTAGCAGCAGCCAGCCTAGATTCACAGCTTGGTTTCGCTTGAGAATCTGCAAGCCCAGAACAAGTAGCAGCCATCTCAGATTGCTTTGTAGCTCAGGCAGGGTGGTTCCGGGCAAAACACAGGTGGGGGCTGACCTTGGCCTGCACCACCCTGCTGGAAAACCCCAGGGCCAGCACACTCAGTGCTGTGGACCACATTTGAACACCACCACCCCGCCCCTGCACAGTTGATCTACCAAGGAGGGCAGAGTTTAGTGGTTGGTGGTCATAGCCAATCCTTGCAGCTGACTGGCCTGAGTAAATCCCTCCCATTGTTCTGCTAATAGGAACCAAGGCTCAACTACAATCGGAAGGGACCTACAGCCAAGATTGCTCTGCCCAGCAAAGCTATCACTTAGAATTGAAGGGTAGATAAAAAGCTACCCAGATAAGAAAACACTAAAGGAGTTCATCATCATCAAACCATTATTATATGAAATGTTAGAGGGATTATTTAAGAAAAAGAAAGATCAAAACTATGAACAATAAAATGGCAAAAATACATATCTACCAACAATTGAATCTAAAAAAAAACCTAAGCAAACAAGAACAGAGATAAAATCATGGATATGGAAAGTGTTTTGATGGTTGCCAGATGGGAGGGAGTGTAGGGAAATGGGTGAGGAGGTGAGGGGACTAAGAAGTACAAATAGATAGCTACAGAATAATCATGGGGATGTAAAGTACAGCATAGAAAATGGAGTAGCCAAAGAACTTACACTCATGACCCATGGACATGAACAATGGTGTGGGGATTGCCTGAGGGAGTTGGGGGTGCTGGGTGGAGGAGGGCAAAGGGGGAAATCAGGAGAACTGTAATAGCATAATCAATAAAATATAACATTAAAAAGTAAAACAGAAAAAAATTCAAGCAGATCAACAAGAAAATGTCAGGTACTGCTAATGCTGTACAGTAAACAGCGATGTATTGAGAGAGACGAGGGGATGATTTTAGGTTGGGGCATCAGGGAAGGCTTCTCTGAAGAAAGCACATTCAAGCTGAGGCCAGAGAACAACTGTAACACTGACCATAAGCAACAGGCTGCTGCCAAATACAGGATTCTGCTCTTTGTAAGCCTTCAATAAATGTCCAACGCAAGCATTGTCTCTAAGCTATGTGTACCCCTTCTTGGAAATGAATCACACAATGCTTAATATTAAAGATATAAAGTCAGAACAGTTTGAGTTGCCCTGGAACACCTATGTATACAATATTTCAAACAGTTACATTTACTTACACTACAAATATTTAAAGTAGGTTTTCAAAGGGAAAGAGACCTCCTAACCTTGATGTTATCACCACATATTTTATATCATGCATGTATAAAAGATTTTTATATATAGTTTTGATACAGGGTGCAGCCAAGAGGAGGGCCCCAAAAAGGGATTTGGAATGGGGTCCAGAGCTCAAGGTGTCCAGGAAATGTTAAGATGTCCTCACCTCTTCCCCCCACAGGTGTGAGTTGGGGGAAGGGGACACATGGAGCAGGGCCTTTGAGAGCTGTTTTGCATAGCAACAGCTTTGCAGCTAACCTCTGGCATGGTCATTTGACATATCTATAGCCTTTAACTGGTTTCATGGATATGTTAAATACCTGCGGCCATGCTTTGAGCCAGGGAGAAGGGAGTGACTTCCACCGAAGATGTAACTGGGAGGCAACTCCCCCTGGTTAGAGTGCCTGCGTGGGAGCTGGAAAAAAATTGGCTCCAGGATATTGGTCCAGATCTGCCCAGACTCATGATGGCAGCCCAGTAAACTTGGGATAATACAGGGATGCTGGCAGGTGTAGCCAATTGTGGGAGGAGTTGGAAATGGGGCTGCAAAGGAAGACTGGTGCGGGCATTTAAACTGGGACCCGGCAGCCATTGAAGGGAGAATCATGTGGACTTGGAAGAGTATAGATCCCCTTTTGCAGCTTTGAAAGAGGGGGGAACCATGTAGTCTTAGTGAGACTGAGGACCCCTGCACCTCGGGTGGAGGAAAGAAGAGGCTTTGCCTGGACGGCAACACAGCTGACGGTGCCAGCGACCTAGAGACGCGGAGGTGTGCTGCTTTTCCTAAGTTACGGTAGCCCGGATAAGGGCAGGGGGAGAAGGAAGCACTGTGGGCGTCAGTAGTTATCCTAAAGGACTGTGATAGTTTAATGGGGACATTGGGTCACTACTTTAAGTCTGTATAGCCTTAAATAAAACTTTCCTTTCCTTTTCACAAATCTCTGGCATTGAGAGATCTCTTTCTGATTGGCAGCAGATAGAAGAGCCCAGTAGAGGGTCCGGACGGTATTAGTATACCATCCTCCGGAGTCCGGGCCCCTGTGTGTATGTGACTGTTCTGTAACAGTGTTTTTGACATCCCTGGGTGGGCCAAATATTGCGCCCCCTTGGACCTCTGTTCTTTAACAGTTTTACCACATTAATAAAAATGACCACCTGACCTCGGAAAATGTCAAATCTGACATTGATTTGTAGAGAAGATGAACATTTCTTTCCATTAGATGGTACTTCATCTTACCACCTACTATGCTCAAAAGCCCAGGCCCAATTTAAAGTTCCGTGCTGGGGAAAGCAGGACTCCACTTGAACTCAATCATGTTCATGCTTCCACTGTTAAGCCTACTGACGTTCTGAATATTTGTATTATTGTTACTTTTTAATCAACACAAATTCTTACA
>PVKM010015807.1:0-27528 GCA_004027735.1 Carollia perspicillata | reverse complement strand
TAGAGATTCCCTGAGACTCCATCCCACGCAACTTAGGGGCCCACCCAAACCATTCACTGTGACTTTTCCACATGAATGGCTGGTCTTGGCTCATGCTTCACAACTTCCTGAATCCTATCCAATAAGCAACAGCCAGCTACAGTGAGTATCCAGCCCTCATACCTCTTGCTAAGAGATCCAGGCCTGGCACTAGCAGCAGTCAGCCTAGATTCACAGCTTGGCCTCTCCTGGGAATCTCCAAGCCCAGCATAAGTGGCAGCTATCTCAAATTGCTCTACAGCTCAGGCAGGATGACCCTGAGCAGAAAACAGGTGGGGACTGACCTTGGCCTGCACCACTCAGGAAACCTCAGAGCCTGTGCACCCACTGGACAGCTACAGACCATGTTGAAGCACCACCACCCTGCCCCTGCACAGCTGATCCTCCATAAAGGATGAGGTTTGGTGGTCATTGGTCACAGCCAGTTTTTGCAAGCTGACTGACTTGGGTAAATCTCTCCCATTGACCTGCCAGTGGCAACAGCCTCAACTATAAGAGGAAGGTATACTCAGCCCACACAAAGGACACTCCTTGAGTACCCAGTTTGAGTGATAGGGGAAGCTGTGCCACTAGACCCTACAGGACACCTACTACATTAGGCCACACTACCAAGGCAGGGAGTCATAGCAGCTCTACCTAATACATAGAAACAAACACAGGAAGGCTGCCAAAATGCGCAAAGATGCATAGCCCAAACGAAAGAACAGATCAAAACTCCAGAAAAAGAACTAAACAAAATGGAGATAAGCAATCTATGCGTTGCAGAGTTCAAATAGCTGATTATAACGAAGCTCAAGGAACTTAGTGAGGACCTCAGCAGCATAAAAATCCAGTCAGAAATAAAGGATACACTAATTGAAATAAAGGACAATTTACAGGGAAACAATAGAGCAGATGAAGCCAAGAATTAAATCAATGATTTGGAACATAAGGAAGAAAAAACAACCAATGAGAACAATAAGAACAATGAATTAAAAAAATGAGGATAGTGCAAGCAGCCTTTGGGATAACTTCAGGAGTTCCAACATTTGCATCATAGAGGGTGCCAGAAGGAGAAGAGAAAGAGCAAGAAATTGGAAATCTATTTGAAATCATAATGAAAGAAAACTTCCCTACTTTGGTGAAGGGAATAGACATACAAGTCCAGGAAGCACAAAGTCCTAAACAAGATGGATGCAAAGAGGCCCACTCCAAGACACATTATAATTAAAATGCCAAAGGTTAAATATAAAGAGAGGATCTTAAAAGCAGCAAGAGAAAAGAAGCTAGTTACCTACAGGGAGTTCCCATAAAACTGTCAGCTGGTTTCTCAAAAGAAACTTTGTAGGCTAGAAGGGATTGGCAAGAAATATTCAAAGTCATGAAAAGCAGGGACCTACAGCCAAGATTTCTCTGCCCAGCAAAGCTATTATTTAAAACCAAAGGGTAGATAAAGAGCTTCCCAGACAAGAAATATCTAAAGGAGTTCATCATGACCAAAAAATTATTATATGAAATGTTAAAGGAATTTATTTAAGAAAAAGAAGTTCTAAACTGAACAATGAAGTGACAATAAATATGTATCTATCAGTGGTTGAATGTAAAAAATGAGCTAAGCAAACAAAAAGAACAGAGACAGATTCATGGATATGGGGAGTGTTTGGATGGTTGCCAGTGAGGGGATTAAGAAGTACATATAGGTAATTACAGAATAGCCATGGGGTGTAAAGTACAGTATAGGAAATGGAGTAGCCAAAGAACTAATATGCATGATCCCTGGACATGAACAATGGTGTGGGGTTGCCTGAGGGAATGGTGGGTGCTGGTTGGAAGGGACAAAGGGAGAAAAATTGGGATCAACTGTAATAGCATGATCAATAAAATATAATTAAAAATAAATAAAGAAAAAGAAAATTAAAGTTATTATCTCGTGGGTAGAGAGCACTGGCAATGTTCTCATACCCTACAACATTGAACAAGACTCAGACTTGATTGTAGAATATTAAAGACTAACTAGTCTCTTCCCTACATTTTAAGAGAGGAAACCAAAACCCAAAGAAGGGCAATAACTGTCAAAAGGCTCACAGCAAAATACTGATACTACCCAGACTTGAATGCAAGTCTGGGGCCATCTTTCATAGAGTTTGTTCCACAATATTATGCATTTCTTTTATTTTAAATTGTGTTTTGGCTTAAATTTGACATAATTTTAGACTTGTAGAAGATTTGAAAATATAGTACATAGTTGTCATATGCCTTTCATGCAGTTTTTCTGAATGTTAACATCTTGTATAACCCTATAACAATGATCAGAGCTAAGAAGTATACATTGATGTAACACCATGGACAAAATTTTAGATTTTGTTGTATCTAATCAGTTTTTTCACTGATGTCCTTTTTTTTTATGGTCTAGGATCTTACTCAATATCCACACTGGTTTTAATTGTCTCTCCTCAAATCTGGGACTATTTTTCCATTTTTTTCTTGTCTTTCATGACCTTGACAGTTTTGAAGAATTCTGGGCAGATGTTTTGTAGGAAGTCTCTCAATTTGGGATTGTGTGTGTTTTCTCTTGATTAGATTGAGGTTTTTGCCTTGGGAGGGATACCACACAGGTGATGTGCTCTTCCCGCGCATCATCTCCCAAGAGGGCACATGATGTCAATACATCTTGTTGCTAGGAAAGGTGACCTTGACTCCTGGCTTAGGTGGCACCTGCTAGATTTCTCCACTGTAGAGCTGCTATTTTCTTTTGTAATTAATAAATGTTTATTTTGAAGGAGATCCATGGAGACTATGCAAATACCCTGCTTATTTTTAAACTTTCGCTCACTAATTACAATGTCTGTCGGTGGATTGAGCCTGCAGCAATTATGACTGTGCTATTCTAATTGTAATATTCCATTTTTTCTATTTCCTATATTTTCAATGAATTTTTGTAAGGAACAGTCATTCCTTCTTCCCTCACTTATTTATTTATTCAATGTTCATTTATTAATATTAGTATGAAAAATGAATTTTTATTATTTGTGTTCTAATATTCATTTTGTTCAAATTATACAAGCTTTGCTAAATGGGGGCACCTGTGCTCCTGTGCCTTTCATTATATTCTCATCCAGTTTTGTGAACACTTCCTTACTTTCTGGTATCACAAAGTGTTCCGTGTTCATTGTTACATTGTCCTGATCCAGCCCTGGAGTCAACTGTTTCTGGTTCTTTCTTTTAGGTGATAATATTTAGAAACCATGATATAGGCCCATTGCTCTTGGGATGTTAATCTTGTAGGCCGTCTCTGTGGGCAGAGCTAGGAGATAAATTTGCTATTTGTTGTATGTGTAAATATATACAACACATGCTGCATTAATTTTCTTGTGTGATCCCATGTTTTTATTGGTTAAATATTATTATTAAACATTATCAGAACAAGGTAAAATTAAGCCGTGACTGAGCAGGTATTCAATATTGTCTATGCAGTCTTCAAATTGTATGCCTTATAGAGGTTGTTGTTACTTTACACACTGGTTACTTCCTCAAATATTTATAAAATAGCTGTGTTGTGTTCTTTTTATTTTGAGAGAGATTTGAGCTAGTGCTTAAGCATGAAAAAAGAATTATCTTTATTTAGAAAATACATCCTCAAATCTTGAATCCCACTTTAGAACTAACTGGCTTTTTCAAGTTACAAATGAAGCAGAAAAATTGAAAATGGAAAGAAGTCCAAATAGCAGAACCTAAGTGTCTCCACAAGTTCCCTTGAAAAATGGAAGTTTTAAGTTGAACCCTATAAAGATTATAAGCCTATAAAGGTTATATTGGCAGTTTCATTCAGTGCAAATTGATAAAAGTGGATGTAGAAAGTGCTCCTACCTCTAGGCTTTCACCATCTTAGAGAAATCTGTAGTTAAAAGATGTGACCTTCCTTCATGGGGACAAAGGTGAACCAAGCCAACCAGTGTGAGAACAAGAGCCCGATGGGATGCTATCGAACCTACTTCCTGCGTGGGAACTATGCTGAGAGAACATGGACTAGCAGAGTGTTTCACCTCCGTGTGTTCGCAGCACGGCTTACATACTGCCATCTGTGACAGAAGATTTGAGAAAATTGTCGTTATTTTTGATCCTCTCAGATCTTAATAAATCTTTGAGATTTAGCACCACTGGCATTTTTTAAAATCCATTCATCCTAAAAAGTTATCAAGGACCCCAAGAAGAAACCAGGCAGGCCTCATGATATCCTGCCTGTGGATATCATAAGCAGTAACACTGAGCCTTTACTGTCTAACACGTCTAATTGTGATTTGGGTGCCCGAAAAACTCTATTCCGATGGACTTCAAGGCCCTGAAAGAAAAATTACATAAACAACAGAGAAGATACAAGGGAAATTAAATAGACGTGGTCTCTATTTATATCTATCCTGTAAACAAGGAATTTGAATTTAATGTTTTTTCCTTGTTAACTAAAGAACTGAGAAGGCAACAATTATGTGGTAAAGTGTTTGCATTTTTTAGCAGTTTCTGCCTCCTAGGAAAAATTTGCCAGGTCTAGTACAATGTCATAGTACTGGTGCATCTGAGAACAAATATTAAAGAGATGTGTTACTATAGTTGAAATATAATCTGAAAATCATTTTTAATCTTTTTCTAACTGTTAATCAAATCTAGATGGAGCAACATGGACCTCTGATTAGCTATATAAAAATGCTAATTTCTTATGGAACTGTATTAGTTTCTGGAGGTCAAAGATTTCAAAAAGATACAGTGAAAACCACTGGAAGTGAGGCTAAAAATCTATCCTACATTCTGTTGTTGGATCTTTTTTTAAAAACTTATCCTCAGAACATAGCCTGAATGCATTATTATGATGAGTTTTTGCTTTGTCAAACAGTTATTGACCACTGAGTATAAGCAAGGGATACAGAGCTATATTGTATAAGACACAAATCTTTAAATAAATGATTTTAAAATTAAGTTGGGGATATAATTGTAGTGGGTTGGATAGCATCACCTCCCCAGATTCAAGTTCCTCCTAGAACCTCAGAATGTGACTTTAGTTGGAAATAGGGTGGTTGCAGATGTAATCAGTTAAGAGATCGTACTGGAGCAGAGCGGACCTTGAATCCAATATGATTGGTGTCCTTATAAGAAAAGGGAAGAATGCCATGCAAAGATGGAGGCATAAACTAGAGTGATGTGTGTACAAGCCAAGGAGTCCCAGGGTTTACCCGCAACACCAGAAGCTGAGAGAAAGGCATGGAACAGATTCTGCTTCTAGAGCCTTCAGAGAGCTCATAGCTGTTTTGACACCCTGATTTCAAACTTGTAGCCTCCAGAACTGGGAGCAAATACATTTCTGTGTTAAGCCACCAAGTTTGTGGTACTTTGAGGCAGCAGCCTTAGAAAACAAGTACATAGTCATGAAAATGCTCCTGTTATTAAGAACTAGCTGTGTTTCAGGTTCCGGTCTTAGAGCCATTTTCTTCTCTAAGGTATTATCTATTACCCTTGTGGGAGCAAACTGAGAATCAGGGAAGCTGAGTGACTTGCCCAATGTCACTCAGCAAGTAGCTCTAACCTACTTGTCAGTGTGACTCCAGTGACCAATCTCTTAGTCATGCGAAGAGGCCTATCTAGGCAGGCAGAAGGCAGTGGCAACAGTCCAGATGTCCACAAAGGGCAGCATAGAGAAGCAGGCCCTGGTGCAGCCATATCACGGAAGGCCATGCAGCAATACAAAGGATCGCACTGCTGCAACATGCCGAGGTGTGTTCAGAACCCCAATGCATTGTACTGAGTTAAAGAAGCTTCACACTAGAGAGTACGTACTACATGGCTCCATCCATATAAAATTCTAGAGTGGGAAAAACTAATGTATGGTGGGGGAAAAAGCCAAAACAGTGGGTGCTCTGTTTGGAAGTGGATGCTGAGGTTCCTGACCTTCATGGTTCTGGGAGCAGGTCGTGGTTCCAGGACCTGCTCCTTGCACACTGGGTAACCATCTAGGTCAGGGGTGTCAAACTTCATTTTCACCAGGGGCCATGTCAGCCTCATGCTTGCCTTCAAAGGGCTGACCTTCGAAGGTAATTTTAGGGCTGTATAAAAAGAAACTACTTCTTTGACTTGCCATCCTTTTCCAGCGATTGCCACTGTACCTGGCTCATAAAGACATACTCGTGGAATAAGAGAATCCACTCACAAACCAGGTATGTCTACATGTTCGATGCTCGTTATCTCTGAATCCCTACAATTTGTGCCAAACAATTTAGCACCTGATGACACACCATATGGTAAGGTCCTGTGATGCGTGTCATTTTATCTACACTAACACAGACAGTGAGCAAGTGGGAGAGGGGAAGAGACAGAGGGTTCACAAATTTGGAGGTTCTGAGAGTGCAGAGACTGTGTAGCGAATTTATATGATGGCCCTTGAGACTCTGCCCCACTGCTTCTGGAACTGCTGGGAATTTGTGATGCAAGTTTAAGTGGAGTAACTTAATGAATGTATCTAGCACTGCACTGGGGGTTGGGGGGTGGCAATTCGGGAGAAGCGGAGTACATGGTCTGGCCTGAAGGACCTCATAGTCCCACTGGAAAGGGAAGGTAAACAAGAATGTAAGCAACATGTTGCCGGGAAATGTGGTAGAAATATAGCTCTCACTTCCTGGGCTCAGGGTGCACAGTGCACCCTTAGCCGTGCCACTCTGTCCTACCAAGGGCAGCACTGGCTCAGGATGTTCTCCCACTCAGTCTCCCTAAGAGACACACTAAACAGCTGGAACCCATAGGTGAGATGTACACCTCAAGTCTAAGAAGTGGAAGGAAGGTGGTCATGTTAAAATTAATGTATATTTCAGAGATCAGATTAAGGCTTCATGGAGAAGGTGAGTGGATCTGAACATAAAGCGAGGTTTTCACACGAGGGCCTGTACTAGATGCTGCTTGATACTGAAAGCTCAGAGCATCCACAGGGACTTCAGCCTTGGAAGCTCGGAGGTGAGGCTGTGCTGTGGTTGGCTCCATTTGTACTGGTCATCTCGCACACTGACCTGTCCTCCAAACCGAAGGTGCCCCTCCGTGGCACGGTTGTTCCTGCAGGAGAATGGAGGCAGGTGACTGCCGACCCTATGGAGCACAGGGCTGAGTAACAGTGGCTGGTTACAGCATAGCTAAGGTTTCTGTCTGCCTGTTGAATGGGCTTGAGCAATGACTTCCCAAAAAGAAGCCTGTCTGAATGGGGAGAATACCGTGGTGCTGTAGCTACTCCTCATCCCGCAGGATCCCTAGGGTAATGGGAGCTCTCTGTGCCCAGAACGGGACCTCAAGCTGTGTGGTGCTCGCACGGCACCTACACTTGAAGGACTGAGCCTCCTGCTGTGACTGCTTAACATCTAGGTCTTCCCAAGGCGGAATGTGGACAGATGGTACCTTCACTTAAAAAAGAACTGTTGTACTGGCTTGTTTCGAGGCACGTCTGCTAGGAAAGGTGGGGAAGAAATTCTCTTCAAAGTTCTGGCCTTTACAAGCTTTTGTAGCTACAGAACCTTGCCAAACAAGGGAAAATGAAGGCTTTTCATTTCATCATTAAAAAAGAGCAGCTTTCTTTGTGCTTCAGCCAGCACCAACCCTTAGTCCATAGTTCTGTTTTGTACGTTGCCTGCTTCCCAGAAGTATAGAAGATGGCCCGATATAACAACAGATGTCAGGGTTGTTGAGAAAGATATGAAACCCAAAGGTGAGAGGTTTGTCTCAGGACTTATTTTCTTCCTGGTCTTTGGTGACCCTGGGGGCGCATCCCTGCTGCCCAGTGCCACAGCGTCACCGGTCCCTGCAGTGCCCTGCACTTCCAGCTGCTCTCGTTTTCCTCTCCGACATCCTACCAGCAAATGGACACTTTCAAGTAAGATGCTTGCTGGTCTAAACGAGCTATTTCCTATTGTAGTCTGAGGTTACACCAGGGGCGGGGAGAAAGAGATTTTATTGGTAGACTCTTCACTAGACCAATTCTCACAGCCCAGGGCCACAGCGTATTATGCTGATGGATAGGGTGACTTTGATTTCTGAAACTGCTCATTCAGACTTTTCCAGTAGGGTCAATGTTTGTAGTGGAAAAGACTCCTTTCTCTGCAGTAAAACCTCCCACAACTTCTTTTTACTGACTTAATGACTTACTGACTTTTCTAGAAGAGATGATAGATGAAGCCAGAGGACATAGTCTGGCTATAAAAGACATTGATTTGATCAGATTCGCCAGAACACAACTGTGGGGTAAAGTCTTAAAAGCGACTTGAGAAATCAGGATCATGCTGAGGCAATCACTTGGCGAGGAATCTTTTTGGCTCCTTCTTGTTTTTAGATTCCTTCATTTTGCATTTCGGGAAATGATTCTCAAATGAAAGCCAAAATCCTGAATGCAAAAAGATAAATCGCATGCCACTTGCTACAGATTCTGATGATTGTCCTTGAATGAGTAACCAAGGGCTAATTTCTCATATAATAATAATTTTGCCTCTTAATAAGAAACAGAACTAATTGAGTTCTATAGAGGCCAGTTTTAGTTGAATTAAAGGAAGAACGTTTTAGAGTCAGAAAGGACCTCGGAGAACATTTAGTGTAATCCCTTTATTTTACGGCACCAGAGAGGTTGAAAACCCTGTCTGAGAGGCGGTTGGGCACACACGGAGGGTGATGATCTGCAGCTCACCCAGGGCTCGCTCAGATGTGTCAGCTCTATTACCAGCAGTGCTGCCTGCCATTACTTACACAGGCGTGTCCCAAAAGTGAGATTTGATTCCTGAGAGCTAAGAGATGAAAATACAGAAGTCATGCCACATGGGTAGCATCAGCACCCAAAGGACCTCTTTATTTAAGTATGAAAGCCAGTGAACTCTTTGCACAAATTCACCTGATGGCCTAGGCAGCTTTGTTTTTAGAAGAGATTTTTGTGCTTTTCGCAATGGTGTGGAAGTCTGAACCAACAGACAGAACCCAGAGGAAGGCTGTGTCAGAATAAAACATGGAAACGCTGCTCATTATTAGCAACAACACTAAGAAGTGAACATTACAAGGGCTTACTGTAATCAGATAGCACGTGTGGTGATGGAACACAGTGGTCCACAGCCTCGTATGACCCAGGGCATGACACAGATGACACCTCAGAGCCAGCTATAATGCCACAGCCTCACCAAGCCCTACACTGAGCCCTATAGCTCCCTCCTCCCCTGTCATTAGGGAATTGCATGTGGTCAGGGTATAAATTGTGGCCAGCCTTCCAGGCTGGTCTGAACTGCAGCATAATAATTCAGCTAATGGATTAATTTTAGAATGCTGCAAATAGTCAAAGTCATGTATTCATTTGCATTTTTATAATAGAGACCAATTTGCTCACTGCTCTGTAATACGATAAGCTGATTGCAATATGCAAAGGTTTTTTTTTAATTATTTTACTTTAAGACTTATATTGAAAGAAGTCTGTTGTTGTTCTTCTCATCTATTATTTAATGAGTGTATTCCAGCTGGACAGAGAGACAGATCTATCTGTTTTCTGTCTGACTCATTGTTGCTAACAGTTGTCAGGGAAGCAGGAACCTTCTCAGTTCATTGATGTGTTCCAGCTGTGCAACTTTGAAAATCGTATTTCCACTGAAAAAAGGATTGGCAACGTTTTGTAATGCCCCTTCCATTAAAAAAAAAAGATAGTTTGTTGTCATGGAATACCAATTTTCATTTTTTCTAAAAGATTTAAAAGTGATGATGAATCATTCTCTTGCAAACACTACTGAGTTGTACTGAAGGGAGCTTCAGATCCGCAAAATAATTGCCAGCCTTCATGCAGAGCCTCTCGTGGTGGCTCCAAATACCTACTTCCTCACCCTCCTCCTCCTCCTTCTGCTTGTTCTCCTCCTTCCTTAAAACAGCTTTCTTGATATATACCTCACAAACCATACAGTTTCCTCATTTAAATTGTACACTTTAATTTTTTGTATATTTACAAGAGCTGTGTAATCATAACCATAATTAATTTTAGAACATTTTTATCATCCCGGAAGGAAACCCTGCTCCCCTCAGCTACCAACCCTCTTCAGTCCCGAAGCTCATCCCTGCCCCACGCAATCACTAATCTGCCTCCCGTCTCTATAGATTTGCCTGTTCTAGTCGTTCCACATAAATGCAGTCATACTGTATGTGATCTCTTGTGACTAGCTTCTTTCACTTAACAATGTTTTCAAGTTTTCATTCATGTCATAGCTTATAGCAGCACTTATTTGTTTTAATGGCCATATGATATTCCATTGTGTGGATGTGCTATAGTTTATCTGTTGCTCTATTAATGAACATTTAAGTCATTTTCATTTTGGGCTATTATGACTAAAGCTACTGTGAATATTGTTTACAAGTCTTTGTGTAGGCATGTTTTTATTTCTCTTGGGTATATACCTAGGAATGAAATTGCTGCATCATATGGTAATGCTATGTTTAACCTTCGGAGAAACAGTAAAGCTATTTTCCAAAATGGCTACACCATTTTGGGCTCTCACCAGCAGTGTCTGAGGGTTCCAATTTTTCTGTATTTTTCCAACACATGTTATTATCTGTCTTTTTAAATTGTAGCCATCTTAGTGGGTGTGTAGTGGTGAAAGTACTTAAAGCTATTTAAGAAGTATTGTAGTGGTATCTTTAAGCGTAAATGGATCCTGTGTCAGTGAGAAAGGAAAGCCGGTAACACCAGCCCAATATATTTTTCCAAAGGCGAGCTTCAGGAAGAGAGCAGCTTTGTCATTGCTCCACCTTTGTGCCTAGCACAAGGTCTAGCACACAGCAGGCCTGTAAACATTTGTAGAATTAATGAGTTCATGGAGAGCCTTCTGTGTGCTAGCGTCGGCACTGGTGTAGAGGAAAATGAGCCATTATCCTACTCCCGGGGAGGTTACCTTTTTGAAGGAAAAAGATGGAAAAGCACCTAACAGAGAAAGGGGGAAGTGTACTCATTTCTACACTACTGAAGTGAAAATGGTAAAAACTGAGCTCCTCTTGTCTTAGTCTGAGACCTCCCCAGATGGTATAATGTTGTGAGTGTTCTCCCCTCCCCCTTCCTTTCCCCAGCTGTGGGCTCAGAATATAATATGATTCTCCCCCTAAAGTTCAGGCTTTTAGTGATTTGCCCATTTTGGTAATTTGTTTTCTACCTCCCCCCCATTCGCCCTCGCCCTCTTCTTTCATCCCTATATCCTTCTTTTATGTATCTAGCTATCTGTCTATCTATCTATCTATCTATCTATCTATCTATCTATGTGTCTATCTGTCTATCACGTGTGTACCTACCTACCTACCTACCTGTCTCCTTATCTGTCAGTTACCTACACCACCTTTCCTGTAACATCAATCTTATCTTACTACCTTTAAGGTATATTTTCTCTATTTTTTCCAAATTTAATACATAATAACTAATCTAAGAAGATATATCATCATTTACTTAATTATCTTCCTATTAAGGTTGATTTTCATTTTTGTTTGATATAATATTTTAAAGGGACCTACCTGTTCATGACTATTTCTTTACCAAATTTGAACTTTTTTAAAAAGATAACACTTCAATTGAGTTCTTGGTCTCTAGGTTTCCCCTCATGGTGATTCACAAAGCCAGGCACCTGCTGTCTGTAGCTGTCCATTTCCTAGGGCCTGTGACTCTGCTTCTAGGTAGAGAAGGGGCAAGAGCGTGGAAGATACTTGCTTCCTGATCATATGGCCTAGAAGTGCCACTCGTCCTTTCTGTTTTCATTCCATTGATGACACCTCACCACTCGGTTCCACCTGCATGCAGGAGGTAATGGCAATGTAATCCGTGGCTGGGCAGGCACTTCCTAGGAACAGCTGTATGTGTATTCTCAGAGGAAGACTGTGAGTTTTGAGTGGACAATGAGTCCTTTCTGCCAATTTGGATTGTTAGTGATGTCATCACTATTCATTTTCATGACTAGGTACATTTTTCCAATAGTTCCCACCCCCACCCCCATTGAAGTATTTTTGTTTTATTTATTTCTGATTATGAAAAAAGACATATATTTGGTTTTAATCAATTTCAGTAATCTGTTCACAAAGCTTGTTTATTATATGTAGAACCAATGTGGCTACTACTACAATTTTATTTTTTTTCTTGGACTAATTCTACCTATCACTTTTTATTTTAATGCTTACACCATTCTGGTTAATTATTTTGACTTCTGTTACTATGTGGAGCAACTGGTTGAGACTTCATCTATGATGGCATGTGAAACACCAGGCAAAGATTTGCTCAATATATTTTAAAAGACTAAGAGGGAGCCAATAACTAAAGAAATTGGTTTTCCTCCAAGGAGACTGCAGACTGCAAAAATATATCCACTTAACTAGAGAGTATTATTCAAAAAAAATAACAAAGTATTATCTGGAAATATTTTCCTTTATCATTTTTTCCTGAGTTACTTATAATATTTTGTATATAACTGCTGTCGCTTTCACAAACAATTATAATTAAGAACTCACTGTTTCTAAATGAATTCTTTTGGGGCTCCTTTTTCAAAGTTTCTAAGTCTTAAGCTTTGCTTCAAAATATTTACTGCAGCCTCTTCCACCCTCCCCCTGCCAATCTAAAACAACAAAAGAAGTGTTTTGGATGGTAATATTTCTGTTATGAAGCAGTTAGAGACATAGCAAGATATTTGCTCAGCAAAATGAATCTCAAATTTAGTTCATCCCATCCTTACTTTTTCTTTGGGAAATTAATGAAGTGTTAAGAACAAGAAATTTTGATGTCAGCTATAGGTACGTAGTTGGAATATCTCCTAAGTGATGGAGCAGGTAAGCTTCACAATGTTAGGGAGGGAATTGATGAGGCAGAGTAAGAAAGTTATACAAGATTCATTCATTCATTTAACACTATTAAATTACTTACTATGTGCCCAGCAGTGTTCTAGTTGGAGTCTGTCTAGATGTATCTAGGGGTCTAGATGCCTCCAGATGCATTAGAGAATGGAACAGATTCTTGCTTTTGAGAGGCTTACATTTTAGCAGGGTGTGACAATAGAATAAGCGAGTAAATTACATAGTAAGTTGAAATATGATGCATCCTACTTTGATTCATAAAGAGGATTTTATTAATAACTTGTAGTTACATTATAAATGTATCATCTCAGAGTAAAAATTAGCATGGGATAGGAGCTGAAATTTTAAATGAGATAGCTGGCCGGGGTAGGCCTCAGTAAGAAGGCACATTTAAAACCTGAAGGGCAGGAAGGAGCAAGGCAGACACCTATCCGAGGGAGGAGGTTTCCAACTAAACAGAACCAGTGCAAAGGCCCTGAGGCTGGGGTCCTCTATGATTTGAAGGACAGAAAAATATCCAGTATGGTTGCATTGGAGTTGGTGATGGGGGAAGGTCAGGGGACAGAGTCAGAAAAGAAATGAGATGTGCTGGACAGATAATGCAAAGTCTTGCAGACCATCGCTCGGGGTGAGGACTTTTGACCTTTTTTTTTGAGAAAGAAATAGAGACCCATCAGACAGTTTTAAGCAGAGGGGTGACATGATTTGAATTACAATTTTGCAGAATTATCCAGGGTGTTGTGTTAAGAATAGGTGGTAAGAGGGCAAGGGCAGAAGCACAAGGACCAATTGGGGCCACTGCAATGTTCCAGGCACAAGATAGGAGCATATTGGACCAGGGAGGTGGCAGTGAATGTGGTGAGAAATGGTTACAATCTGGATATATTTTGAAGATAGGACCTACGGGAATTTCTGATGCATTGCTTATAAGGTCTGAAAGAAAGAGAGGAGTCAACAATTCTTGTATTATTACCAAAATATTTGCTGGCCCTTCTACTGGGCCTATCCCTCCAGGAGAGTCATCCTTGCACCCCCCTCCCCCCCACCCCCGGCATCAGGCTTGGACATGTGACTTCCTCTGGCTAGTGAATTAGGAATGGAAGTGATGTTCTCCTTTCTCCAGTAACACTAAATGCCACTATGAGGGACCTCTGTGTCCTTTGCCAGGAGAAATGCAATGTCTCAAAGGGGGCTGCTGTTTTAGCCTGGATCCTGGAGCAGAAGATGTGAAACGCCCTCGCTCTGCTGATATATAACATGAGCAAGTAATAAATATTGTTTTGTACACTGCTGAGATTTGGGATTTTTGTTAGAGTAACACAGACAGCAAAATCTCGAGGATACAGATGCCTTCAAGCATTTAGTCCTGATCAACTGAAAGGATCACATTCTCACTGACAGCAATGGGAGGGTGATGGGAGGAACAGGTATTAAAGGGAAGATTGCGAGTTTAATTTTGAACCGGTTAAATCAGAGGTGTCGACTGTCATAGCATCCAAATAAGAATACTGAGTAGACAGTTGAATATAAGAAACCAAAATTCAGGGGAGAGGGCCAAGACAGATAAAAATTTGGGGTTCATCAGCACAGGGCTGGTAGTTTCTAAGGCCATAGGATCTGCTGAGATTGTCATGTATATAGTTGATAAATATGTAGAGAAGGTAACGATGTCATGAGAAGTCATTAATGACCTCATCCAGAGTGTCTTCTCTTAGTGGGGAGCTTGAGAAGAAAGGTGAGGAAGGAAATCAGCTACAACAAATATCCTTCATTCTTTTGTGCTTTTTTTTCTAAGTGGAGCCAAGAAATGGGCAATCAAAATTGGTTTCAGAAGGTGGAACAACTGAGGGCTTTTCCAATGGGATAAAAACATCAGGGCAGATGATTTTCTTGAACAGTTGAGCACAGTCCTTTTATCTCCCGTGTCTTGTTTCTCGGTTTTATACAGTGGAAAGAAACTAGCATTTATCATGTATTTAAAATATGCACACTTGCATATTCATTTACTCCTCACGACAGCATTGTGAAGTAACTGTGATTACCTTTCAGGGTCTCTGAAAGGTGAAGCGACTTAGTTAATGTCACACAACTCGTACGTAGCAGAGCTGAGATTCAGTCCTTCATCTCACTTTTGACAGTAAGCCTGTATTTTTTTCTCTATGGAAATTGCTTTCCAAAACAGGGAGAAAACTTCATGAACATTTCCTCTATTGTTTCTCTACTAGCAAAGTACGACATGAGAGAAAATTGCCGATGGCAGGTGACTCTGCGTTCCCTATGCCACTATCTAATGATTACCAGTAAGCCACGTTCTGCTACCACTGACTCTAAATTAAACATTTTTACCCAACCTGAAATGTGAGTTGTTAACTCACCACTGGTGCTCTCTGGAAAGCACCACTAATGGCTGGTTGGATCTGGGCATCAAGTATCAGGTGAAAATGTCAGCCTTCTCTTTGTTCAGAGGCAGGCAACCAATTACCAAATGAATGGATTGCTTTAAAGTTTGGTAGAGATTTCACACATTCTCAGTGATGATTAAGTATGTGTGAGATGTAAAGCTTAAGGTGATGTCTTAGTGCAGAAGCCACTTCCATTTTTATTGTTTTTTAAAAAATAATTAAAAAAAAATCCCTACCACCCACAAAGAGCAGATAAATCAAGTGGCCGTGGCAGGGTTCTCACATTATCAACCTCTGTGATAAAAATCTTTTTTAAAAGTCAATGAGTTGTACAGCTGGGGGCCTAAGCACTCATCAAGCACTGTCTTATTTTAAAAGATACAGCAACACCCAGTTTCTGTTGAAATATAAAGAAATGTGTAAGCATATAAATTAGAACATTTTTGAAGGTTATAGTAATTTCTGCTATTTTAACATCAACAGTGATTTCTAATGGCCTGCCAGTCTACCGAGGCCTTGTTTAAAGTGGTGTTGCTCGCTGCGGAGCCTGAATTGGCAATGTGGACATTTGTGCGAAGGCTAGTGAGCTATCAGAAAATGGGGCTTACTTAAATTCATCGCATCCTAAAATTACGCGATATACTTAGGCACTATGAGAGAATGAGTAAGTCTAACATCTGTAGTGGACTGTAATGGCTAATTGGATCTGTGCAATAAGCCTTTCGACCCCCCCTTCTGGGAAAGATTCTGACTGCAGCAATGGCCCTGCGACCCAAGTGAGGCCAAGCAGGGGCCTTCCTTGGGACTACGTTGGTTTTCGATGGCTGGAAAAAACACATTCTTTCTTTATGATAGGGTTGCCAAACTCTCAGTGGCCACGTTTCTGCCACTCAGGGAAGGCCTGTCTGTGGGAGGAGACAGGGATATTGGTCAACATGTAAAAATAAGCTGAGATGAGATGAGATAAGAGGGAGGGATTGAGTTCAGTCCCCAATTCCACAGGCTTCTGAAACTCATCCATACATTCTGCAAAAATTGCTCTGCTCTATAAAGTCCACTAATTTTCATACTTCACTGTGATTGAAAAGATCAATTGCTGCTAGAAGTTGCTACTATAAAAACATCAGTTTATCACTATGAAGATGTTTGGTTAGTTTGGTGACTTAGTGCAGGCTGCTGTAAAAAGATACCAGAGTTGGCTTCAGTAACAGACATTTATTTCTCCTAGTTCTGGAGGCTGGCAAGTCCAGGATCGAGGTCCCAGCAGGGCTGGTGTCTTGTGAGGTCTGTGTTCTTGGGTTGCAAATGGGTGCTCTCTTGGTGCGTCCTCACATGGCAGAGAGAGATAAGACCTGGTCTCTCTTCCTCTTCTTATAAGGACACAAATCCCATGTGGTGGATGACACCCTCATGGTCTCACCTAAACCTGATCACCTCCCAAAGGCTTCACCTCCAAATACCATCACATTGGAGGTTAGGGCTTCCACATATGAACTTTGGGGGAGCAAACACTCACCTCTAATACTCGGGGAGAGATCATGGATCTCTCCCAAATACATGGATCAATAAATTCTCTCTTTTTGTTTCATCTATTTTAAATTGGGTTTATCTTGCCTGGAACTGGCTAATTCACTATTCCTTTGAAGGTGCTACAAAGATTGTTTCATTGCATGGCATTACAGAGTTAAAGAATTGGGGATGCATTTCCAATGGGAATTGCTCTAACTGAATCGTTAGTATCCTAATCCAGCGATTCCCTCCCATCAAATTTCATAAACCCCAACTGCAATCTTTGTCCTACCTTGGCTAAACGTTGAAAGTCCCAGAAAAGAGTGATGAAAATTCAAAGTGAAATAAAAGGAAATATTAAAACTTAGTTACTAAATAAAAATATAGGCCAATATAGGTTCTAGAAGATGTTGATTAAAGGTGAAAGTAGTATAAGTGTAAAAAATGTAAACGTTTACAGGAAGTTCTTCATTTTTTAAGAAGTTAATTTTACATTTCACTTGAGTACAAAGAGACTCTTTCTTTCTCCCACATTTCTCTTATTATTTTTTCATGTTAATGTTCTACTCTGCCTCATGAAGAGGATGTTATTAATAATTTGTGGTTACATTATAAATGTATCATCTCAAAGCCCAGGGTTTGATTAATGTCCCCTCCATGGTTAAAATCCTGCCAGCTGGCTTCTTGCTTAGGCAAAAGGAAAGTGTACTAAGAAAACGATGAATGAAGCAATGCAATTTAAAAAATGACCACATCATTCTGGCTTTAATTTGAGTTAAAAATGAGACAAAAAATTGGAAGTGTTAGAATACTTAGAAAAAAATAAGCAATAAAGAAGATAAAATTCCAAACAAAATTAAAGTGTATAATCTAAGTTGACAGTTGCAATTACAGAAAAAATTTGAAGACTATTCCTAGTTTGGAGAACACTTAGTAGAGTATATGATGATTTCTCGAGGCATTATATTTTTCTAACCCTGTAAAAATGATAGGAATCCTGCATGCATATCATTTCTCATAGAGATGAAGCTAGCTGTTCTTTGGTTGCAAATAAAAAATTGGAATCCTCTTGCACTGCTAGTGGGGATGTAAAATAGCATAGATGTTGTGGAAAAGAATCTGTCAGTTTTTCCAAAAGTTAAACATAGTTACCATTTAATTTGGCAATTCCAGTCCTAGGTATATTCCAAGAGAAATGGAAAGTGCACACAAAGCTTGTACATGAATATTCTTGGCAACATTATTCATGTTAGCTGAAAAATGAAACAACCAAATGTCTATTAACTGATGGATGGATAGCCAAATGTGGTGTGTCCATACAATGGAATATTATTCATTTATAAAAAAGGAATGAAGTAGATACAAATGACATGAATGAACCTTGAAAAGATTATGCTAAGTCAGCGGTTTTGAACTGGTGTGTGTGCTGCAAGAGGCACACTGATGTGCCACAAGAATTTTCAAATGTAATACCTGACTATTTAGTCAGGGGCACTGACATCTTTTCCCTTAGACTGTCAAATTTAAAAAAAATGACAGTATCAGACACAACAAAAGCCATCCAGTATGAATTCCCTGTCTTGAACCATAGATATATAAGTCATATAATAGAGTTGCGTCTTATTGGTCACGTTGCATAATAAGGTTGTGTCTGATTGGTTAATTCTTGGTACCAGAAATCCTTATATACAAGTATAGGCACCTGATTTTTTTAAAGTCACCTTGGAGCAAAAAAGGTTAGATAATTACTATTATAATTTTTTCTTGTAAATCCAAATTATATCTGTTTTTTTGTTAGATTGGCAAAAGCCATATTTTTTGGTGTGCTGAAGAATTTTAGTAATTAGTTTATGTGTGCCGTGAGATGAAAAGGGTTGGACATTTTTGTGCTAAGTGATAAAAAGCCATGTGCAACAGCCAAATATTATATGATTCCAGTTATATGCAATGTCCATATTAAGCAAATCCATAGAGGTAGAAAGTAGATTATTGGTTGCCTAGAATTTAGGAGACAGAGAGAAGGAAGAGTGACTGCTAATGAGTCCGAGGTTTCTTTTTTGATTTGCTATAATTAAATAGTATAAAACATACTGGCATTTAACTGTGGTGATGATTGCGCAACCTTGTAAGTGTGTTGAAAACCACTGAATCATATACTTTGAAGTGGCAAATAATATGGTATGTGAATTATAGCTCAATAAAGAAATAAACTATATAGAACAGAGTGAGGATCATTTTTTGAGCTCCCACAAAATTTACAGATGCCACATTTAGCAGGGACCTAAGCTAATAACAATTATCTGTCACTAAATTTCATGTTCTGTTCTGACTCATAACAAAAGGGCAAGGTTGTATATTATCTCCCTTTTACAGATGAGGAATGGAGCTGGCTCAGAGAGAATACGTGACTTGCCTGGGGTTTCTCGGCTACAGACTAACTCTAGACCTGAGACAATGAATTATGCTTGGGAACACAGGTCTTGTGAACTGCACCCAGGGCTTCCACTGCTCTCTGTTGCCTTGGCCCTGAGCTCAGTAGGATCTCAATCACCACTGCAGGATGTTTGGTCTATTTGTGAACTTAAGTGCCATGATCAGGGTCATGCAGGGTTATAGGAGAAAGGATCATGAGAAATGAGAATGAGAATCACCCACACAGACCTATGCAAAACCCACTCCTTGACCATTTTGTTGGATTAGGGAAGGGGAATAGGGTGTGGGACAAAGAGTCAGAGAGGCATGAAAGAACATAGTTCTTGGGTGCTCTCTCTGATAGGGGGTGCAGGGTTGGAGAACTGAGCTTGCTAAAAAGAGAGCTAGAAACCTGCTTGTGCACCCCTTTTCCACCTCATGCACTGAGGCCCCCTGCTTTTTGACATCACCCCTCTGCACATGCCCAAGCCCAGCTGCCGACCAGCATTTCTGCATTCAGCAGACAATTTGTAGGAGAATTCTCAAGTTGTGTGGCTATTTGCTATACGGGAAGTGAAATGCTGAACCAACTAATTGTCATGATGGATTTGCTAGCCAGAGAAAAACTAGCATCAGGGTTTTGTTTAAGGGAATGTTGAGCCAACACGATGCCTGGCCAAATTGCCTTTCTCTAATGAAAAGCCATGTATGCCTCTGGGTAGCTCTGAAGACAGCAAATTATTTCCTTCCCTTTGAGGTACCTGACAAAGTTAAAATGTTCTTGGTTTGCAGCATGTCAATAAAGTACGTTAGTTGGATGATGAGCACCTAAGTAATGAAGGATAATTTCAGCCATGAGAAAAGCACCAGCGATGGAAACAAACTTGTATCAGTGGGACACTAAAGAGGTGAGATGAGTATCTCGGAGGTCAGGAAAGCAAAGCTAGCGGCATACTTTCCCAATAGTTCTTCCTCCAATAGTTCTTCCAGGTACCTGAAAATGCTACTGAACTTCACATTTCTACAATGGCAATCAGCTTCCAAGTCTTGTGTTTCCACATAAGATTCCTGAGACTTCCTCTAAGGAGAGAATGACCCTGGGTAGGAAGGAGGAGGGCGTGGGCCAAGCAAAACACCCATGGTGATGGCTTAGAAAAAAGGAAATACAAAATAGGATCTTTTTATAACCCTTAAAGGCAAAACAGGATGGAGTAACCTGTGGGTGTTAAATTGTTCATTCATTTATTCATCAAGTACTTATGGAACTATGTACCTGACACTTCTCTAGACATTGGAGATACAATTAAGAAGACAGAACAAGACCCTGGCCCCAAGATCTCATCGTCTCCAGGCTCCAGTTTTAGAGATTGTTTGTTTTTACAGTTGCCCTTAAGTTGGGCCTTTACAACATGGGGCAAAGTAGGTTTACAGTTGTTCATATGAAAAATAATACAATAATGGATAAATAATAGAAGAATAAACTCTGTGTTTGGTGTACTCACAACTGTAAACCTACTTTTTGCTCCACCCTGTAACTGAGTCTTCAGTTAAGTACGTTTTTGAGAAATGGGAACTTTATCAGAAAAGTCAAGAGAGAGACACACCTGTAAAGTACTCTGGGAGAACCGAGAATGGAGGGTTCGTGTAGGCAGATAGAACACATGGAACATTCTGCACACAGACGCAGAGGACCGGTGTGTCCATGGGGAATGTTAAGCAGGTCTCTTTGGCTGACAAACGATGGATGGAGGGGAGTTGTCGGTGATGTGGCTGGAGAGGGAAGACTTGTGAAAGTAAACTACACACACACACTCACACATATACATACAATACATACACACACACACACACATACACACACAAACAAACCAACTCCCCTTTGGTGGAAAGGACAAAAGTGATGACTTCACCTCCTGTGGGAGGGGAATTTTCTGTTAAAAGCACATCTTAAAGCATTACTGAAATTTACTTCCAAATTCACATTTATCCACCTACTTTTAGTTTTCCATGACTGCAAGCTGGCTGTGAAATAGGTTTTGGCAGGAGTGAGAGAGCTGTGACTACAGAAATTCATCACTGTACTAGAGCAAAGGAATTGCTTATGATCACAAGGATATGTACCCTTATCCAATACAACATATAGTTTTTATACTGCAGTCTTCACTTATGGGGAAAAGAAGCCTTCAGTGGAGCTCAGAAAATGAATTATTATGCAGAGAAGTTTACTTCAAGGACATGCTCAGAGTGCCTAGCAGTCTCCTTTTTGAGCATCTGTTGGGTATTGGGGATTCTACCCTCTGATAATCTGCCTCACCTCATCGTAAATGTCAGGGAGCGGCAGCAGATTTGGATTTATCTGAATTGCTTACTCACTTTTCT
This sequence comes from Carollia perspicillata, assembly GCA_004027735.1. Lineage (NCBI taxonomy): Eukaryota > Metazoa > Chordata > Mammalia > Chiroptera > Phyllostomidae > Carollia > Carollia perspicillata. Next base: position 5,953 of record PVKM010015807.1, on the reverse strand, counting down.
TCTGCTTTTGCTTACCTCCAATAAGGAAGGCTTGAGGCGCTGGTCTTTTGAGTAGTAATTACACATTTATTTAGTCTTCTTCTTGACTCATTTCTATCTCTTCTGTTATGAGTATGAACTCAGTCCATAAACCCAACCTGAATGAAATTGTAAACTAAAATTGTGTTAACTCTGAGCCTGTAGGTCTGGGTATGTGTGTGTGTGTGTGTGTGTGTGTGTGGTCACGTTGGAGGATTAAACTTTAGAACCTGCTGGGGTTCTCACCTCAAGGAATTACGTATTGACCTGGGCCCTCCCCTGCTGCTGGCTGGCCTCCTTTGGAGGAATGAACATCATTTCCTGCTGAGAGCCCCAGGGAAGTTCTAGGAGGGGCCCCTCTGCTCCTTAGACTCACAGTCTCTTTTTCCACTTAGCCCTCGCCATCCCTAGAAACAGGGAGTTAAGAATTACCTTTCTCTCTATGTGTTTTCCTCAGAGACACTTCCCGTGTTTCTCTCCCCCTAGAATACACAGCATCCCTGATAAATAAGTTTAGGCTTTTGAAAACAACAACCAGGAAAGGAAAGGATCTTAGAGGCTATTTCTGCTTTCCCCTCCACCACAGCCCTCCTCAGGGTAGAGAGGGTGCAGAGCCCCTTCCCCTAATCTGACCTCTCAAGGCATCAGTGACAGCAATGAGGAGCCGTAACATTTGCTCCTTTTCTAAACGTTGGAAACAACCCCAATTCCATCAACTGACGGACAGATAAACACGTTATGGTACATCCATACAGTGTGAATGATATACTCATCCGTGAAAAGGAATGGAGTACTGATACTTGCTACACTGTGAACGCACTTTGAAAAGATTATGCTAAATGAAAGGAGCCAATCACGAAAGAGCTTAGGTTGTATGGTTACATTTAAATGAAATATCCAGAATAGGCTGATCTACACAGACAGACAGTAGGTTAGTGGCTGCCTGGGGCTAAGGGAGTTGATAGTGAGGGCTGGAAGGTAAGGTTTTTTTGGGGGGGATGATAAAAATGTTCTAACATGGATTATGGTGATGGTCTCACAACTCTTTGACTATATGAAAAGTTATTTAATTGTATACTTTTTGTATACAATTTGTATACAATTGTATGGTATGTGAATTATGTTTCAGTAATACTGTTACCAAAAAAAAGGTGTCAACTGTCATTTTCTGACCCTGCTGTTTGCACTATCATCAAAGAGGTGGCCCTTATCTTCCGGTCACATGTTTCATTACTGTTAATGTTTCTTTGTTATGAATTCCTGGTAACTGACTGTTCTTCCAAGTAAATCACTTCTCTGGGATGCAAAAAATCTCTCAGAACAAACTGTGCCACTAGTTTTCTTCCCAGGCTTTTAAGAGAACGGAGGGAGCAACCTTTCCAACTTAACCCTTAGAGCTTACTCTGAACGCTAAAGAGCCAACTTTAATTTGCTAAAACTGTGTGACTTTGATAATATCTATGTCATGGATCTATGAATCTTGCAGTTGGAAGAGATCCTAGAAACAATGTGCCCAGTGGTTTTCAAATGTGTTCAGCAGGTAGCCCTGGCTGGGTAGCTTGGCTGGTTAGAGTGTCGTCCTGATACACCAAGGTTGCAGGTTTGCTTTCCGGTCAGGGCACATACAAGAAGCAACCAATGAATCATAAATAAGTGGAAGAACCAATCCACGCCTCTCTCAATCTCTCTCTGTCTCTTTCTCTCTAAAATTAATAAATAAATGTGTTCAGTAGAATCTATTGCTGATGAGCAGGGGCCTCAGGGGCAACCATGGGAAAGAACTTGGGGCTTCTAAATGGGGCAGAGTGGGTCCCCACGTCTGCTTCAATCAAAGCAGCCCTGATTTTATCTAATGTAAACCCTGGGGTTTCAGTGAGATTTTGTTTGAAGCATTCAGCACCTAACGTGTTTGAGACTTTGCCAGTTTCTAATTCTACAGATAAGGTGAACAAAGTCCAGGGGCTCAGAGTCCACGTTTCAATTTAGTGGCAGAGCAGTGTTCGGAATTGTACACAACTGAGGATGAACAGGGTACTTAGTGTCACAGAATCCAGCATATAAAGCTTGCTTTGTCACGACTCTACCGCTCCTGCACAGGGAAGACAAGGAGGCATGACACATGAGTGTGTGGGTTCCGGAGCCAAGTGGCCTGAACTTGAACCCAGCCCCACCTCATGTCAGCTGTGTGATCTTGCGCAAGAAACTCATTCCTGCCCAACCCTGGCTTCCTCACATGTGAAACGGGACTAATGACAGTGCCTACCCAAGAGGATTAAATGAGATGATGTCAAGTGTTTAGCACATAATTGCGGCCTAATAAATAGTAGCTATTATTATATCATGTCAATACACACTCTCCACAGACTTTGGTCTCCACAAGTTCACTGGCAAAGAGGCTGCACCCCTGTGAAATTTTCATCCCGAGCCTGCCTTGACTGAAAATCTAAGTTGATTTCCCATGGCCTGTCTCTCCAATACTCCTATAGCTAGAGGATTTGACCTAACTGTAAGATTTTTCATTTGTTTTAGTTGAATTTCACCTACCTTTTTGGGTCACTTATTTAAAATTGCTGTGCTAATTTCCAAACCCAAATGAAAATGCCATGGCCAAGAGCGTGTGACAACAAGGTCCCATTAGGAATCCATTCCCCGTCTGGGAATTTCCGAGGGACCATGTATAGGACACTGTTTTGTGGGTGGTGACAAGTCACCCCTTTGTCCATGTTTCAAAATGTGGCTTGTTGCTTGCCTACCTTTTTTTTTTTCATTTCTCTCCTGCTTTGCTCCTCCCCTATGAGGCCCAATTCCAAGTATTTTCTTTCTCTTTTTGCTTTATTTTCCAAATAAGCTCTGGCTTTCTCCTCCCTGAGCACGTAGCACCTCGCTGTAGATTTCTTCTAAGTTGGCTCCCGTTAAGTCGAACACCTAAGAACTTCCCTAGTGAGGCGTAAACAGCCCTCACCCCGCCTGCTGGCCACTCAACTCTAAATAGAAGTTGACTGCAAGAGTCAACTCCTATGGCTTTTTAAATATATTTTATTCATTATGCTATTACAGTTGTCCCATTTTCCCCCTTCACTCCCCTCCACCCTGCACACCCTCTGCCACCCACATTCCTCCCCCTTTAGTTCATGTCCATGTGTCATACTTATAAGTTCTTGGCTTTTACATTTCCCATACTATTCTTGCCCTCCCCCTGTCTGTTTTCTACCTACCACCTATGCTACTTATTCTCTGTACCTTTTCCCCCTCTCTCCTCCTCCCACTCCCCTGTTGCTAACCTTCCATGTGATCTCCATTTCTGTGGTTCTGTTCCTGTTCTAGTTGTTTGCTTAGTTTGCTTTTGCTTTTGTTTTACGTGTGGTTGTTAATGATTGTGAGTTTGCTATCATTTTACTGTACACATTTTTATTTTCTTTTTCTTAGAGAAGTCCCTTTAACATTTCACATAATAAGGGTTTGGTGATGATGAATTCCTTTAACTCGACCTTTTCTGAGAAGCACTTTATCTGTCCTTCCATTCTAAATGAAAGCTTTGCTGGATAGAGCAGTCTTGGATGTAGGTCCTTGCTTTTCATGAGTTGGAATACTTCTTTCCAGCCCTGTCTTGCCTGTAAAGTCTCTTTTGAGAAATCAGCTGACGGTCTTATGGTCAATCCTTTGTAGGTAACTCTCTCCTTTTGTCTTTCTGCTTTTAAGATTCTTTCTTTATCTTTAATCTTGGGTAATATAATTATGAAGTGCCTTGGTGTGTTCCTCCTCAAGTCCAACTTCTTTGGGACTCTGTGAGCTTCCTGAACTTCCTGGAAGTCTATTTCCTTTGCCAGATTGGGGAAGTTCTCCTTTATAATTTGTTCAAATAGCTTTTCCACTTGTTGCTCTTCCTCTTCTCCTTCTGGTACCCCTATAATTTGGATGTTGGAAAGATGTCCTGGAGGTTCCTAAGCCTCTCCTCATTTTCTATGACTTTTTAATATTCAAAATTAAGCCAATGATATACTACAATATGTCCACTATTTCTCAGCTTTGAGTACTCTTTAGTGCTAATATCTAAACATTTCTTGTTTTATAAGATAACACATACACCTTTGTGAAAATACAAAAATCATCTGTTCCAACAATACCAAGGTATTGCCAGAGTCATAAAGCAATTGTAATGCACCCACTGGGTTTGCCTTGTAATGTAGGCACTTGCATTTGTATGTAATGGGCACATTAGCACACACACATAGTTCAGTTGAGTTTTTAGAAATAAAAATGGAGGTAAATCAATATTCCCCCACTCCACTAATGATTTTGTAGTAGTTCCCTCTGCCACTGAAAATGTGCCCATTAAATGACTTAAAGCATTGCTTTTTTTAAAGGGCACCCATTGATTTCCTTAGCATCCTGATTATTGACTTTGTTAGCTATACAGACAATTAGATTTGGAGCAGTCATCAAGGGCATGTCATTCACTTCTCTTATTTTACAGCTGGGAAAAACAACTGCCAGTGAATGCCAAACTGATCCAAAATTATAGAGCATTAAGCCCCAGAGTTGGGACCAAGTCTTCTTTGCCTCAGTCAAGCCCCAGAAGATCCCATATTTACAACTTAACCACCTGGGAAGTGCTTTAAAAACAACATCAGTAAGCAGACAGATGCCCTGGAAAACTGGACAGATTCTGAACGAGAGCCGGTCTGGAGTGGGGTTGGGGAGTCTGTGTTTTGAGATGCTCCCCGGATGACTGACTGTGAGGCACTCTCAGGTGCAGGGACAAACATTCACAGACGCTCTCTGGAGCACGTCACAATGAAATTCTGCTCATATTGGTAATAAAACATGTTTTTCAATTGTTATTTTTCTTCCTTTATTATCAGAGCTGGAGGTAACTGTGAAAAATGTAACCACTCCCTAATTTTACAATTTGAGGAAGAAAGCTGCACCCCTGAGAAGGTGTCTGATCCAAGCAACGTGAGTTTCTGGCTCACTGACTCCTAATCCAGCACCTGTTTCCTCTTTCCATTGACGTCTCCGAGGAAAAATAAAATAACTTAAAACTTTGAAATTCTGTCAAATGTTTGTGTAGAAGACAGCAAAGAGTATTTATTTTGGCAGCACTAGCAAGTTTTAATTTTTCTAATTTTATCTTCTAAAGTAATTATATTATGTTCTTTATTTTGCAACTGGTCAGCTAGTGTTTAGAAAGAGCAGATGTTTAGTGGCCTTTGAATATTGTTATATGGTCCCTAATTAGCTTTGAAGGTGGGACTCTTTTGGCTTCACTATTTTCTCTTCAGGAAAGTAGTAAAATGACAGATTATGAAAAATTAAAATTGGTGTAGATTGAACATCTTTACTAGAGACTCAAGACTATAAAATTCACAGTGACTATGTATTGTTACCTCTGAGGAAAATTACACATGTCCCAAGTGAAACTCAAGGTCATTTGAGCTTTGATATGCATTTGTACCCAAAGGAATAGTGCTATTAAGGGAGGAGGCCTGATTCATCCAAAAGAACTCTGGGTATCAATTTCTGTTCATTTCCAATAAGTTATTATGTGGAGAGCATGTTGTTATTTGGGAGCTTCTTTAATTATAAGATTTTGCAGAGGTCAAATATATATTATGCATCTTTGGCTGGGTATGAGATTGGAGGCAGTCTGGTTATTGGGTCATGTTATCAAAGGCTTTTGGTTACTTTTTCTTCCTCAGCTTGGCCTCATACAGTGATGGGTGTTTATTGGATTCTTAAGGCCTCTAGGAGAAAAAAAATTATGTTTTCTTCCTGCAAATGGCTTTGCGGTCTGATTGTTTTTCTTCAGAGAGTTCTTCTAGGTTTTGGCGTTATTTTTCATCAGCCTTATAGAGGTTTAACTGACAAAATTATGAGATATTTAAGTTTACAACATAATTATTTGCTATATGTATTCATTGTGAAACGATTCCCA
>PVKM010015806.1:0-27501 GCA_004027735.1 Carollia perspicillata | reverse complement strand
AAAGCCAGGCTCTCTGAGGACCTTGGCTGCCAGGAGGCCACAGCGGGGTCCCTGCTGGCTGCGGACTGAGGAAGGAGGAGTCACGTGGGGTCTGGCTGTGTTTTTTTTTCTGACCCTGCCCACTTGGACCTCCCTGTAGTTCTGATCTCTTCCTTTTAGTTTTTTTATTGTGGCAAATGTACATGACAGAATTTTTTTTTTTTTGCCATTTGTAAGTTCACAGTTCAGTGGAATTAGAACATTTACATTGTGTGCACCCCCCCCCACTATCTCCAGAACCCCTCCCCTTCCCAAACAGAAGCCCCGCCCTCACGCCCTTGCCTGCAGGCCCCACCTCGCCCCTGCCCCTGGGCGCCTTCCGTGCACCGGTCTCTCTGGATCTGACTCCTCTAGGGAATTCCTGTAAGTGGAGCCACACGATAGTTGTCCTTTTACTTCACTGGTTTATTTGTCGGATTTGTTTCACTTAACCTGTTTTCAAGCTTATCTGTATTCTAGTACGCATCCGACTTCCATTCCTTTTTAAGGCCGACTAACATTGCATTGTGTGGATGGACCACGCTGTGTGGACGGTGGTGTTTACCCATCCCGTGCCGACAGACACTGGGGTGGTTTCCCCCTTCTGGCTTTTGTGGATGCTGCTGCTGTGAACGTGGTGTGCCGAACTCTCTCTGAGTCCCTGCTCTCAGTACTTGGGGGTGGGCACGCGGAGGTGGAATTGCTGGGTCACACGGTTACTGTGTAACTGTGCGTTTGCAGCCATGCTGTTGTCGCAGCCTCCCTTCCTCTGCGTCGTCTCCTTTGCGCCCGTTGACCCGTTTCCCTCCCCCTCCCTGGCTGCGCCTTCTCTGCCTCCACTTCTGCGCTCTGTCCTGTACACACCAGGGTCCTTTCTTTAGTCTCTGGCAAAACATCCACGCCTCAGGCCGGCCTCAGACCCCAGCTGGCCCAGCTTGGCCTGGCCCCTCGTGTTCCCATCCCTGGCGCCTGCACAACCTCTAGTGCTCTCGTGTCTCCTCTGCCACTGCCTGGAAGGCTCCCTTCAGTCTCTGGTTTTCATCTTCCTGTACATATAAACAGGTTAGGACGGCCTCTTGGCCTGGGTGGGGACCCCCTCCCTCTCCCGCATCTGGTGTTCCTCACAGGAGGCAGAAGTGGGAACCTGGCCAGAGCCGGGGGTGGCGGGGGTTGGGGGCACAGGCTGCCAGCTCCCAGCAGCAGGTCACTGATAGAAGAAGAGGCAGGGGACTCAGACCTTTCCTCCATCACTTCCTGGGCGAGACCAAGTGGGAGCTGGCCCAACCGGAGCCTCTCGGGCACTTCTCTGTGCCCTGTAACTGGCCCTGGCGCCCCAGGGAGGATGCAGTCAAAACAGGCTCCTGCTCCCTGGACCCTGGGGAGCCTTGGGGAACGGGCTTCCCACTCAGGTCCAGAGGCCGGATGTCCCAGGAACCCCGCCCTTTGCAGATGGGCTCACTGTGTGCAGGTTTAAATAGGGCGCGGACACAACTTTCTCTAACAGTGTAAACCATCGTTTGTCTGGTTTTCTATTAGGGAAAAGCAGTCTACCAAAGCTGCTTCGTGCATACATGTTTCCCTTGCTCCATCTCAGCATCTCCGTCCAAAAGGGAACTGATTTCAAACAAATAGCAAATAAATACCAGGACAGATGGTTTTTGGACGGCAGCCTGGTAGAAAGCCCGTAGTCGATGTTTGCAGTCCTGGTATGGCTTTACTAACTCAGCATCACCATGGGCAAGTTCCTTTGAACCTCAGTTTTCCCACCTCTAAAATGGGAGTAATGCTGCCTTCTTGTCAGACGGCTCTGCAGGCAGCAGGAGACGAGGTTTGCATGCTGCAAGTGCTCGATCGATGAAAGTAGATAGATATTAGGGGGGCTGCAGTTTTTATGTTCCAGATTTTTTATTTCAGGAGCCAGGGCCCTGCCTCTGGGCAAGTTGATGACTAGGTCAGACGGACCACGCAGTCAGCCCCTCGCTGCCTGGAGCTGACCGGGGAAGACCAGCGACTCAGCCCAGCGCGAATAATCAACTATGACGTCGTGCTGGGAAGCAGGCAGGGGAAAATTGAAGGGGGCCAGCAGGCCCTGTCTGGAAGGACAGGAATTCTGGATGGGAAGTTTACTTAGAAAAAGCCCCTTTTCAGCTCTGTCAGTGAGAGCATTGTCCCTCCTGAAGTGCCAAGGTTGTGGGGTGGCCCCCCTTCAGGGAGCGCACCCGAACCGGCCCGTGAGTGCACGGGCAGGCGGAACAACAAATCGATGTTCCTCTCTTTCCGTCTTTCTCTAAAAACCAAAGAGTACAGCAAAAGTACAAACCCAAGGCAATCATTGGTGTGAAGACCTACTAAGTACAACTTAACTAGGAAAAGTTAAACAATCCTTAGACAGCTTTCGTAGCTAAAACTAAACCAACCCCCCCCCCCCAGTTCCAACCACACAAAATAGTCTGCACATGATGTGCAGATTATTTCTTTAACTGGGCGTATTGCTCAAGCTTCATACATTTTTAAATAGTCTACATTTTACCAGTTCATAGAATTTACAGGGTTTTACTAAATGTTAAAGATCAATCAATCAATCAATCAAGGTCGGCTTCCTAGAGGAAGTGACTGGGGCTGAAGCCCTGGGCAATGAGTAATGAGTAGGAATTGGCCAGGCAGAGGCTGTAGGTGAGGGTATTTCAGGCAACAAAAGAACAGGACGTTCAGAAGCCCACAGGCTTGAGAGCTCGCAGTGTCTTCCAACGACTGGCAGGAGGAGAGCTATTGGTGGCTGGAGGTGTGCGGCGGGGAGGGGCCAGAGCAGCAGGCCTGGTAGCCAAGTAAGGACTTAATCTTTAAGCTTTAAGCAGTGGTGGTAGGGAGGCTATGGGGCTGCGATTTGCCTTTGGAGAGATTATGCAAGATGGGTTTGGCCGGGGGCAGACAGAGACCAGGTGGTGCAGTGGGGACACCTGTGCCGATCACCCAGGGGAGTGGTTAGGGTGGCCTTTGCCAGCACCAGTCGGAAGGGGGATAGATGCGGACAGACCTGGGGGCTGTGCTGGTGCAGCATTCAGTGTTCACAGGGCTCGGGGACAGATGGGGTAGGAGGGGATGACAGTGACCTCCCTTGCCTCGAGCTCTGGTGATCAAGTGAACAATGGCTGGGATGCTGGCTGGGAGGATAGCTGGGATGCAGGTGGAGGGGTTCACTTGGAGGAGTTGGAGGCAGAGCCTCGCCGCACACTCAGCGCTCACTGCTCCCCTGCACACGGCAGTTTCTCCATCCCTGTCTCGTTGGCCCGACGGCCTGCAGCCCACGCTCCTACACAAGAGGTCCACAACCCTGGGCGGACGCTGCTCAGTTTGCAGCTTGGTCCTAGCTTTGTTTAACCTGGACCACCCCTGACACTTGGGCCTATCCACTCCCTGCCTGGGCTTCAGTGTCCTTTTATGTAAAATGACAGGGCCGTATGTGCAGAATGCCCTCACTTAGAGTGGCGGGCAGTGCAAAATGCCACCCAGACCCCACTTCAGTGAGGATGTGTTGCTTCAGATGTTGGTGGGTTGTCAGCAGATGCTGCCAGCTGTCAGCCTCCTTCTGGGAAGTCGCACCCTTTCCTGGAATGACCACAGGGCACGGCAGGTTGATGTGGGGGGGTCACGGCTTGGCCACCTCAGGCTGGCCTGAGATCTCTCTGTGGCGTTGCACCAGCTTGGGCTCCCCCCGTGGGAGCCCACGGGGACTTTTCCTTCCCCGTACCTCCGTCCGCCTGCATGCCCACTCACCCGTCCAGCCACCTTTCCACCCCCCCATTTTCAAGCTTCCTTTCTTCCCTTTGTCCATCCCTGCATCCATCCCCCTGTCCACCCTTCCTCCATTCCACCCCTTCCTGCCCATTCTTGTTCCAGCAATGATTCCAGCTTTCCCATCTCGAACATGGGGTCATAATTAATTTGCCAGGTTTCAGTGAGGTCCCCTAGATAATGTGCACCAAGTGCCCGGTGACGCGCAGGTGCTAAGTGAGGGGTACTTGCTGGTATGGGTGCCATCGCTGCTGCCTGTCGCGGTGGTCAGACACCTGCCTGTGCATCTCCCATGGCGGAGAAGAAGTCCAGGTGCTCAGGCCTCCAGGATGCACTGCTGCTCTTGGCGGCCAAGGCTGCAGGCCCAGGGTCAAAGGGCTGGACACAGGGCTTGGACTCAGAGCCTGTGGAGAAAGGAGGGACAAGGTGCCAGGGCTGGGCTGGGGGGCCCGAGGAGCCCTGCCTTCTGCACCTGCCTTGGCTCTCCATGGGCCCCGGTTTCCACATCTATAACATGAGGTGGTAAGGAAGGGTGGTCTCAGGGATCCTTAAGCCAACACCCATGCCACCATCTCCTTGTCCCGAGCCTGTGGCTGACATTCTATGCACTCACGAGGGCCCTTGCTGCTGACCCGTCTGTGCCCTTGGAACCTTTCCCAGCACAGCACTTCTGGCAACTCTCTCCCCAGGGCCCCAGCGGGTTCTCGAAATGAAATCAACGTGTCATGTCCTCTCCATCAAAACGCCCTCATTTGGATGGTCTGGGTCCCTAAGACCAAATGAAGTGCCCAACCCACATCTGGAGGGACTTCAGGCCGCCTCTGGCCTCCTCTTGAACCTTTGAGTGCTGGGGACTTCTGGGCGGCATGGCACAGAAGAGAAAGCCAGGCTTTGGGGGCCAATCAGACCATGTCCCTTCCTGGTTCTGCGACTAGTGGTTCACACCTTTAGGAAGGCACCTCTTAGAGCCTTAGTTTCCTCATCTGGAAAGTCGGTGTGACAATGCCCACCTTTCAGGGCTTCGGTAAGGATGCAGGGACCTAGGGTGTATCAGGTGTAATACTGAGGTGCTTGGGCAGCTGGGCCACCTTTCTTGCCCCCCTGGGTCAGGAGGATGCTCTGGCTTGATCTCGAGTTCTGGACTGAGCCCCTAGCTGTGGGGGGAGTGTGTGTCCCCCTCTTTCTCCCTTTGCTCCCTACACTGCAGCTACAGCACCTTACCCCTGCCTGTTGGGGCATCTCCAGAGGCTCCCCACCGCCTGCCGATAGAAGGCGGAATACCCTGCGTGGCCTCTGACGGCCATCAGGGCCTTCCTTCTGTGCCTGTCCCTGCTCCTGCAGGACTCTGTGCCCGCTCGAGACTGCCTGCAGGAGGCCTCACCCCTCGCCCTCCATCAGCTTCCCGTCCCCCTCCACCCACGGTGCCTCTCTCGTGTGTATTTTATTTCATTGCCTTGACATCTGGGTGCCTTCACTCCCCCATCCCCCCAGAGACATCCTGGGCCCTGCTCAAACCAGGGAGGTGGGGGAGAGTGCCTGGAGAGGAGGCTTGAGGAGGTGGCTGAGGTGGAGGAGAGCAGACCAGTGGGGGGCACGTGGAGGGACTGCCCAGCACCTCCGCAGTCTGAGCAGTAGCTGCCCCAACTGGGGCAGAGAGTGGCGACGCGGTGGATTGGTGGGTGCCTTCAGAAAGTGCCAGGTTAGGTCCCCATTTACTCCATAGCTTGCATCCCCTATGGGAACCATGGCTGGATGACCTGACTTTCTGGGGACAGTCCGAGGTAATGCTACTGAGCCAAGGTAATTATTAGGGGTGCCTTCTTTCATTCTCCAAAGGGTCTGGGTTGGGTGATCCGTGGTGTGGCCACCCTGCCTGTCACCATTGCTGCTGGCTGGGGGCACTGTGCGGGGCGGAGGGGTGGACAGCACGGGCCTGTCTCTGCACACTCCCACGCCCTCTCCTTCCAGCCGCGCACCTACACACATTGCCCCAAGTTCGGGGGGCTGAAGCTCATACAGTTTGGGGTGGCCTTCTTTAAGAGGAGGAATACAAGATTATGAGCACAAATTGCCAGGGCCTTTGGGAGGTAGCCAAAACAGCAGGAAATAGCCAAGGCAAAAATAAACACATTTGATAAATAAATGAATGAAAGGGAGTTACACATACTCATGCACATGTGCGTGCAACCCCCACCCCCAGTCCAGAAAAATGCGGAGACTGGAAAACGTTTTGGCAGTTCCTCCCAATTAAGCGTGTGTTAGCATGTGGTCCAACTGTTCCCATTTCACTCCTAGTTCTCTACCCGTGAGAAATAAAAACACCCATCCCGACACTTGTATGGGACTCTTTTTAAAATAAATTTTTATTCTGAACCAAGGACATGCTCACTGCTTTGAAAGGGAAGGGAGGGAGAGAGGGAGGGAGAGAAACACTGATGTGGGAGAGGAACATTGATTTGTTGCCTCTTGCATGAGCCCCGACTGGGAATCGAACCCTTGACTGTTTGGGACAACGCTCCAGCCGACTGAGCCACACCAGCCAGGGCTTGTACATGACTGTCTTTAGGAGCATTATTTTTAAGAGCCGAAAAGTGGAAATAGCACCAAAGGCCCACCAGTGGTCCACAGACGGCCCATCCACACAATGGACTATTAGCACTCGGCCACGAAGAGGAGTGGAGCAGACACCCGCTACGACCTGGGTGGACCATGAAGACGCGAGGCTCAGGGAGAAGCCAGGCACAAAAGACCACCAGCTATGTGATTCCCTTGATTTTATAACGTCCAGAACAGGCGGGTCCCAGAAAGAATATCGGTGGCTGTCGTCCAAGGCTGGGGTTGGGGAGGGAACTGGAGGATTATAGGTGAGAGCTAAGGAATATAGCTTTTTTTGGCGGGGGGTGACGGAAATAATCTAAAATTGCGATGGCTGTACAACACTGTGAACACGCGGATGCTGCTGAGCTGCGCACATAAGTCAGGTGACTTACACCATGTGTGAGTCACAGCTTCATGGAGCTGTAACCAAACAACTCGCCGGGCGCCTCTCAGTTATGATGGGCCGACCCCCGCACAGGGCTGCAGCTCCCTCTGCCCTGGGCCTGCGGCAGTGGGCGCCAATGCCGGCTTCCACCCTCGCTGGCCCCCCAGCTACCTCCAGGCTGGATGGCTGGCTGAGGGGCGCTGTTCCGCCGCTCGCGTCAAGCCTGCACCCCTCTCCTGCACCCTGAAGCCGAGGCGGCATCTATGACTCAGGGAAATGCGGGTCTACAGCAAGAAGGCTGGAAGGAGAAAGACCAGAACTGGGGGTGGGGCCTGGAGGCTGATGGGCACCTGAGAGGAAAGCACCGCCCTCCAGGGGCCTGTGGGGGGTGGAGTGTGCTGCCCGGGCGATTCGCTGCGCTGGGCAGAAGGCCTGGGAGAGACCAGAGGTAAAAGCTGCAGAGACCAGAGGTAAAAGCTCCTGCCTGGCATCTGCAACCTGGCAGGTCTGGCCTGGCATCCAAAGGGTAAAGGTGAAAGGTCAGGGATGAATTCAGTCTTTTGATGGAAGTCTCCGACCAGGAACAGGCTGAGCTGGACCATGACAACAGACTCAACTCTGATCCTGATGTCACATCACAGAGTCATAGACCGTCATTCAGTCACAGACTGAACCTCAGGGTGTCAGAGAGAGCCCCCTCACCGCCCCTCGCACACAGAGCCCTCGACCCACTGTTCCCCTGCATGCCTCTGTGCCGTCCTCACCGCTCTCCCGCCTCCTGCCTGACCACCACGGGCTCTCTCCCGGCCTCTGCGGCAGCCTTTGCCAGAGGACTTCAAACTGCTCTGCAGCCTTCCTCCGCCTCCTGCTGTGGTGTGGTCAGTTGGTTTGCATCCTTCCACACCAGGGGTCCCCAGGGCCGCATGTGGCTCCACACCTGCGTTTCACCAGCACAGCCCCCGCAGCTGTCATGTGGCAGCTCTCATGCTGCCACAGTGACGTCCAGTAAGGGCATCAGAGACCATGTGATCTTCACAGGCAAACGTATTGACTCTCTGGCCCTTTATGAAAAAGGCTTGCTGGCCCCTGCTTCAGACCAGGAGGCCCATACGGGCAGGCTCTATATCTGATCCACTTTCACATCTCCAAGCCCCAAGTAGTAAAACCTCATGTGTGTCGGTCAACTATGTGCCTGGGCTAGTGCTGAGCGCATCACCTACTTGCATTCTTCTATCCTCATAGCAACCCTCTGAGTCTACGCTTTACGGAAGGGCAGACTGAGGCTCAGAGAGATGCACTGATTTTCTCAAGGTCACACCAGGCTGAGGCAGGATAGGAGGCAGAGCTGGGACATAAACCTAGGGATTTCCAACTCAAAGCAAATGACTCATAAACAACAGGTTATTCTTTGGTGAGCTGGGGAGTGGATAGATCGGCAAATAAATGGTTAGATGGATGAATGGACCGTTAGATGGATGGATGGTGAGGTAACTGGATGGTTAGATGGATGAATAGAAGGCTGACAGTTAGCTAGCTGGTTGGCTGGCTGGATGAGTGAATAGTTAGCTGGATGGTTGGTTGGATGTATGAATGGGTGAATGAGTGGATGGATGGTTAGATGGATGGATGCACAGGTAGATTTTGTTATATGAATGGATGGTTAGGCAGATGGATGTTTAGATGGGTGGGCTGATGAACAGATGGATGGATGGATGCATGGTTAGGTGGATGGATAGATGGATAGATGGACAGTGACTGGTTGGCTGGAGGATAGGTGGTTAGAAGGATGGATGAATGATAGACAGATGGATGGCTGGGGGGACAGGGACATGGCAGGGCCCAGAGGCAGTGAGGAGTTCCATCCAGGAGACGGCACTCTGAGGAGTGAGCTGTCGAGAGATGGAGTTGGAATGGGTCAAAGTTATGGCAAGGAAGCCAGGCAGGAGGGAAACCAAGTCGAGGCACAGAATGTGCTCATCACATATGCACTCAGTATGTTTTGGGGAATGAATGAGAAAGCGTAGCCAGAAGGGGTGACAAGAGTCACTGAGGGGAAGGGGCAGTGCAGCCCTGCTCCAGGGAACTTCTCCGGTCATTCCAAAGCCCTGCCCCATCTCATCCGCCTCCTTAAATCCAACCCCACCATTTTCCTGGAAGTCCTATCAGGCCAGTCTATCTGTCCATCAGTCCCAGACAGCCAGTCACAGAGTTTAAGAGGGACACAAACAGGACATTGTTCTTATGCCCCCCAAGGCTGAAGACTGGAGGGAGGCTGTCAGGAAATCGCTCTCTGCTCCTGCTTCCCCCTGAGGTCCTTTCCAGAGAGCTGCCTGTCAGCCTGGATTCAGGTCCTGGCAGCTTCTTCCCCCAGCTGCGCCTGCAGCACCAGCGGTGAGACAGTGTGCAGGTCCCTGAGGGTCCCCACAGCTCACCCACTGCCCTGCCTTCCAGCCTATAGGCCTCAGCCCCCACCTCTCTGGGCAGTGGGCCTGGCTGGGCTGGGTGGCCGGGATCGGGTGGACCTTCATGAGGACCCTGCTGATCTGAAGCAGGTGCATTGAACCCTCCAGCACTGCCATCCACTGGTGGCTTTAGAAACCCGCCCCAGGCCCTGTACCTGCCCCCACCGGCAGCTCTGTTCACTGGCCAGAACGCCCACCAAGGTGGCCTTGGAACGGAACCGGTTTAAAATCCTGACTCCTCTAGCTTGCTCTTGCTGTGTTACCTCACACAAGTCTCTCAACCTCTCTGTGTCTAACTTCATGAGGCTCTTTTATTTCCCCAGCTGCACCCTCAGGTCCCCTTGATAGTGCTGTCTCCTCCAGCAAGGTGCCAGCCAGCACACAGTGGGCCCTCAGGGAGAGTCTGTGGATGGAGCTGACCAATCTTCCCAATGCCCCCCCCCCCCCCCAGCCCGCTGCCGGTCCTAAGTAGACATTCGCTGCCACCTTGAATGAGTGCTCAGCTCTTGCAAGTGATGGTCGCCGGTACTTGTGGAGGCAGAGCAGAGGGGCTGGCCTGCCACGGAGGTGCCTGAGGAAAGGCAGTGGGCACAGCGGGTGGCTGCCCCACTGTGCACCACACGCCGTGGCCCTGGACACCACCTGCTTATCTTCAAGGGCTGAATTCCTCTTGAGATTTAAAAAACATCTTTTTTTTTGCCAAAGCAATTCACCCCGGCTGGGGGATATAATACAAGGGCCCCTCTAGCCCCCCAGAGGGAAACTGAGGCCCACTGCCTCAGGGGGCCACTGTCCGATGAGCATGTGTATGTTTGAGGGAAGCGCCCTCAGACCCCTGGGGTCTCAACCCTCCTCCCTTTTGCTGAGCCTCCAACCTGCAGTCATCGAGGCGCCAGCATCAGGGACCCCAGGGGCTAGCAGGTGCCCTGATGGAATCCGGTGGAACTCTCCCCTTCTGCAAATTTACCTCCTGAGACAAGCCACCGCTGAGCCTGGGGAGTTGTCTCCTCCTGGACAAGAAGGACCCACAAGTCTGTGGTGCTCCACGGGGCCCACAAGGACGTGGACTTGGGGGCTGGCTCAGGCAGTCTATGCCCCAGGCCAAGGAGAGGCTCGAGGTGGGATGGTGGGCGAGTTGTCCAGGGAGCCTTGCAGCGGGGGTGGAGGGGCCTGTGCCCACTGCTGGCTGTCTGCCCTCTTACCTCTCTTGAAGGCCCACCGCTTCAGCCACAGCTTGGAGAGGCCCGGCCAGGAGTGGTTCAGCGCGTTAGCCATGGGGCAGGCTTGGGAGAGTGTGAGTGCTCTCCAGCGCAGGCCGGGAATCCCTGCCAGGATGAGGCTGCCAGCGAGCGGGAGCGGGGCGGGGCCTGTGCAAAGGGCTGCCAGCTGCAGCGCGGGTGGGGGCCTGGGACAGGCAGGGGGGCCACACCCCCAGCCCACGGGCCTCTTACTTTGGCTGGACAAGACATTCCAGGAGGCAGGGAAGAGCAGTCTGAGGAGGAGTGACTTGGGGTCCCTAGGAGACAAGCCCGGTGTGCACGAGTGCCTGAGTGTCTGGGTGTGCCACTGTTTCTGGGTTGGACAGGGCGTTTTGTATCCACGTGCGGAGTGTGTGCTTTTGGGTCTGAGCGTCGGAGAGCAAGTCCGGAGTGCTGGCCTGTGTGCGCGCATCTGAGCGCCCCGCCCCGCCATCAAGCTCTAGTCCGAATGGCACGCAGCGCTGCGCGACGGTACGGTACGGGGACAGCGTCCATGCGACTCAGGCCCACAGAGCAGCAGCCTGGGGGAATTCGGGTGACACCCACCGTCTCCCACGTGGCTGTGACGAGCACTCAAGCTTTGCTGTCTCAGCAACTTTCAAAGACACAGTGCAGCTGCGTCCACACTAGTCACGCTCTGTGCTCACATCCCTGGGACTCACTCCTCTTGTAACTGGAAGTTTGTACCTTTTGAAAACCTTTACCCGTTTCTCCACCTCCAGCAGTCACACATCTATTCTCCTCTCCTGTGAGGTTTCTTAAAATTTAGATTGCGCAGATGGGGACGATCACATAGTGCGTTTTTGTTTCTCTGGCTGGCTTACTTTATTTAGCGTAATACCCTCAAAGACCATCCACGGCGCCGCACAGGACAAGATTCCCTTCCTTTTAGGGCTGAATAGTATCATCTAGGTGGCTTTCCAAACTTCTGCGGTCCTCTGCGTTTCTGAAGGCCTGTTCCCACCTGCGGGGCGGGACCCACCTGTGTCTCTGGGACTAGCGGAGCCCGGCTCCGACCGGCGGCGGCCGGGTCCCGGAGCGGGTCCCAGTGCTGCCGCCTGGGGGTCGCAGCCTCTCGACTCGCATTTTCTTTGCTGTGTGAGAAATTCCTGGCTGGCTGGCGACTTCTCAGTCTCCCCGCTGCGTCCTCGGAGGGCGATCCACACGCCCTTCGGCCGGCGCAGTGCCCCTTCCAGCCTCTCCAGCTCCCTCCGCGGCTCAACCCCCCAGGCACCGCCCGCCCCGCCTCGGCTGGGCACCCCCGACCGTGCCCTCCTTGATGCTGGTTCCGCCTTCGAGGCAGCAGGCTCCTCCTTGCCTGTGCGCTCCACCCCTTTGCCCTCCGAGACCGCCTGGCTTCCTTTTTCTGCGCGACCTTTAAACTCTCTGTTCTGAGGGATCTGGCCTCGGTCGCTTACTGCTCTTCTCTCTGGCCCTGGTGACCCCTCTGCACCTTCCTCATAACTTCAGCTGTCATATGTAGGTGGCCCAAAACAGATGTAAAAACTCCCACACTCTCTGCACTGACACCTGTGGACCATGGCAGACACATGCACAGAAATCCAGAGAACAGCTCACGGAGATGTAAACATCGCCTCCTCCTCTGGGCTCGGCGCTTGAGTTCCTCATCTCCCACCTCCCACCTTTACCTGGACAGGCTCCTTGGATCCCCTGGCCCCTGGGTGGAGAGCAGATACAGAACTTCAGGGACACCCAGGGCAGCAAGAAGCCAGGAGGGACCACCATCCAGCTGATGGCACAAAGGTGGGGACCCAGGAGCCCAGCACCAGGGAAACAGCGAGTCGTGAGCACAGTCGGCAGTGGAGACTTGTGAATAATTTTACTTTAGAAATAGAACAGGGACACCTATTTCTAACAATGGCAGGTGAGCTTGTTGTAGAAAGACAAAAAACACACTCTAACCAACACCTAGCACTCTCTCCAACACCTGTGAACAGCTTAAAAAGATGGACAAAATTGGCATCCCCCCCAACGCCCGCCACAGTCAGAAGGCATAGGCAGGCAGGGGGCTGAGGGGTCAGAACCCCGGGAGGCAGGGGAGCCTGGTGAGGCAGGCACACACAGTGCAGTGCTGTTTCTCACAAGCAGTTTGTCGACATGGATACAGTCCTCTGGTGACTGGAAGACTGACCAGAGAGAGGCCCACGGGTGTGGCTGTGGTCTCCGTTTAGTACTCTGTTGAGAGCCCGCCCTGCACGCTCCTAGAGCTTGAGACCCGCCAGGAGGTTCTCTTTTTAGGCCTGGCCCAGGAAGTTTCTAAGGCTGTGCACTGGGTGCCTGCGTAGGAACTGCTCTGGGAAGCAAGGCTTTGGGACCTGGACAGAGTGGGAGGGGACAGGAAAGCCCGATCTTGTTTTTTGAGTTCCTACTGTGTGCCCAGCCCTGTGCCACGATCTTACTTGCAAGGTTTGTGACAACCCTTTAATGGAAGAGCAAAGGGAAGGCCGCGTAGTAAAGTCACTTGCCCAAAGCGGTGCAGAGGCAGGGGAGCTGGGATTAGAACCTACATCTGGTTGCAAGAGACATTCTGCCCTCTGTAACCACAGTGCTGAGTGCTGGCAGCCATCTGGCACAGCGGCAGGGCTGGGGAGCCAGCCGCGAGTGGAGGATGGCCCTGCCAAGACTTGTGGACCAGTTTGCCTTTGACATTCCACGGGTGCCTCAGGGTCCAGTGGAAAGCCTGCCTCTGTCTGGAAGCGCTCCCAGAGGGGCTCATGGCCATGGCCAGGGAGCCCAAAGGCAGGCAGCCCTCCCCTGACCTTGCTTGGTTGTCCAGCCCGTTCCTTGAAGTACCTATGGGAGACTGGGCCAGCCTCCTGAGGGTGCCATTGGGGACTTTCCTGACCAGCGCCAGCCTCACTCACCAGCTCCATCCTCCCTGGCCTCACCCAACCACTCCAAACCCACCTGGTCCTGGCCATTGCTGGGCCACCTGCCAGAAACCTGCTTGTTGGCTGTGTGGCTTTGGGGGCTGGGAGGAAGCAGAGGCTTGGGTGTGCCCTGCACAAAACCACAGCCTTCCTCCCCACTGCGCCCTGTCCCAGGCAGCAGGAGGGTGAAACTCCCTCAGCTGGACCATGGTGGGAGCTGGGAGCACCTCCTGGGGGGCAACCTGGAAGGCTGCCCGGTGGAGGGTCCTTCTCCTGGGAAGACCTCGGCAGAGTGGGGCGAAGTCATTCTCAGGGCTGGCTCTCAGACGTCAGCCTTAAGCAGAAGTGCTTGTTTTGAAAGTCAGACTCCACAGCCCCAACCTTCAGATTCTGTTTCAGGGAGGTTCGTGGAAGGCCCCCAGATCTCCAGTTTAAGAAGCAAAGCATGCCTGGTGACTCCACCGCAGGGAGCCTGAGACCCCCCACCTCCCTTCCTCCCTTTATCCACTGTCCCAGTCCCCAGACATCAGTGACAAGGAGCTCCATCCTCCTGTCTCACCCTGTGGTGACTTTTGCAGGATAGACAAGTGGGTCAAACCTCCTTGGCCACTCACTTGAAAGCAGGCTGCCCAGCGGGTGGAGAAAAACAGGAGGGGCCATCTGTCCACGGCTCCTCAGGCCCCCTGGACCTCACAGCCAACCTGTCTGTGTTGGTCCGTTTGTCCCTCAAGCCCCCAGCCCCCAAGATGGTCACTCACCACATGGAGGCTTGTCCGCGCTGCTGCAGGTGCACAGCCTGGCTACCAGCTCCTGCAGCCCCCACCACCCACGGCCAAGGCTTCCAGCTTGTCCAGGGGCCACAGCAGCGGGCCAGAGCCCGGGGTGACCACAGGGCAACCTCAACTTCCTTTTCCCTAATGCTTGCCGGGTGCCCCTATGCCCAGCTGAGGGTCGGCAGAGGCCTGAGCACAGCGTGGACCTGGGGTCCTAGAAGCAGGGCTTGCCCTCTGCCACTGGTCCCTGCGAGCAGGTGTCCTGCGGGGGAGGGTGGGGGATGGGGGAGCCTCAGCACCCTCGCCCCCACCCCAACGGCTTCCTGTAGAACCAACTGCCAAAGAGGAACGGAGCTCTGGGCCTCCCATGGGCACACAGGCAGAGACTTATGGGGACACAAAAGTCACGTGTGTCCACGGAGACACGCTTGCTCAGACACACTCCTGGCCCTGCACTGACTGGTGCATGGGTACGCACCTGGTTGCACTGGGCACGGAGACACCTGGGTCCCCACGGTACGCTGGTACATTGCTAATACCCACCTCTCTGACAAAAAAAAAAAAGGAAGAAAGAGTGAAAAAAGTGAAACGCTGACATGTAGTATCTGCTGATTTCCAAGGCATGAGCACTCCCATCAGGGTTGATTTCATCTGCCCAGCTGGTGTCACCGAGTGCAGGGTCTGGACAAAGTGCCCAGACTCAGCTCCAGCGTCACTGGGGCAGGCAGGTACGCAGGCACATGGCTTCATGCACACAGGCCTAGAGCACAGGTAGGTAGACACCTCTGGGCCCAGGGAAACACGGCAGTGTGCAGACAGAGCCGTCTCCCCATAGAGACAGCGGGTGCATGCAGGGCACACCTGGGACCCTTCACACACAGAGATGGCGGGCACACACAGCATGGGCATGGTGACAAGTGGGAGCACACACCCACACCTTGAGGCTGGAGGATGCCCTCAAGGAGACGGACAGGTATGGCCAGCTCATCCCGGCTCCCAGCGCCTGTTGTGAAATGTTCAGGGACTTGGTGAGCTGCTTGTTAAGTGTAGCCCTCATAAAAATTTAACTCTACAAATTGACAGTCAAATAAATTATGTTAAGTGTAATAACCACTTAAGTCCATCACCAGATACTTACTGCTGCTAAACTACGCACTTAAACATGGTTAAAGTGGTAAATGTTATGTCATGCATGTTTTACCACGATAAAGTAAAACGGAAATTGTTCACTTTCTAATTTTTTTGCTACATTTGTCTCTTATTCATACTCTTCAGGTTATATCTACTGAACCTGTTTGGTGGAAATAGTATATAAAAGGCATTATACGCTCTTCTCTACTGATATAAAATATAGCTACACAGTAAGGCCTCAGCATCATTGGTAGGTTCTGCTTAAAGCAAACTGATGTATGATGGATTCGCCATATGCTTATTGATATAAAGAGTTGGTTTCCTACAGCATCTCATCGATGTTATGATGAAATGATGTTGAAAGAAATTATGTTATCCAAGGACCTGCGTATCTATCCATCTATCCATCTATCATCTACCTGGTTATATGCTACACGATATCTTCCCAATTTCATGTTTGGCGACATTGCACTGGAGCTTGTGTGACCAGGGTGTTTACACTGTGGAGACTGGCAAATGCTGTAACTTAGCACCCTCCCACTGACAGCTGGTTAACACCAGCACAAAACTGTGCAAGGGGACCATGCCTGCAGTCACACAAGTGTGGGAGCCTGCAGAGGCACACACGAGGCATCAGGGACTCGCAGGCATGACAGGCCCCTGAACCCCTAGAGACGGGAGGCCGCAGTGACACTCCCGGAGAGGGCGCAGGGGAGACCCAGACACCAGCGCTGGTGCTCATGGGCGCACATTCGCACCGGAGCCCGCGCTGTCGCGTGGGCCGCCCTGGACATCTGCGACCACACAGTGGACTCGAATGCACACGCACGCAAGGTGCAGAGGCTGGGCCTGTGAGGCCACACTCGGAGATGCTGCCACACGCGTGCCCACATCGCTCCCCCAAAGCCAGAAGCACGCAGGCCTCCAGGCCCCTGAAGCCCGGTGACCCAGACCTCCGCTCGTGTCCTCAGGGCAGGCAGCGGGGCTGGGGAGCGAGGGCGTGGGGGAAGGGCGTTCAGGGAGGAGGCTGGGGGGCAGTCCCGCAGGCCTTCGGGGTCTGTAGGTGCGTTTAGGGGCACCACTGGAGGGGTATGAGCAGGACATGAAGGGGCAGAGCGGGGACGAGCTGGCTCCGAGGACGCGGGAGTCCAGAGCCTCACGCAGAGACTGCGGGAGAGGCCGGGGCAGGCGGGCCAGGACCCTGGGTTCCCGGGGGCTGCTCTGTCCGCCTCTCTTTGTCTCACGTGCTCTTCATCTCTCAGCTGCCCTTTTCAATGAAAAGCCTTCTAAAACCACAGTTCATGTGCAGTCTTATGTGGTATTAGATTCAGGTGTACCCACAGTGGCTGGACAATCATATACAGTCGTCCCTCGCTGTATCTGGTTCACTTACTGCAGCTTCACTGCGTCGTGGTTTTTTAAAAAAAAATATATCTAATTCTGTATTTCTAGATTGTGGAGTTTTCGCTACATCGCGGGATTTTTGCGGTATATAGGTATTTATATAATATTTATGATTTTAATTATTTTTGCCTAAAATTTTAAAACAATATAAAAATATAAAAAATGTTAATCCAAACATGTTAAAAGAATATTAAATTGGAATAAAATACAGTATGTGTTTCATCAGCGGATGAATACCGTACTGTGCACAATGGAAATGAGACCCACCACTACCACCACCACCCCTTGTGCAAGTTTGCCAAAGGGAGATTGTACACGGCACACTATTGGCTGAGGGAATGGAAGGCGACCAACCACAGCGCTGTGCTCCGTACCCTGGTTTCTGATTGGCTCAGTGACCTTGGCCTCGTCTGTTTGCCCTCCCGCACTGTGCCCGCGCGTCCAGCATCTGCCCTCGTCCACTTCACATCGACGTCTGATCGCTGCGCAGGGTGTTGCTCTGTGGTGTTGTGTTTTTGTGAAATTTTCGTAAGAGTTTGAATTTGTTTCAAGCCCTACGATGCTACCCAAATGTTCTGTGCCTTCTGAGGCTTCTGGCAGTGAACCCGAGCACCAGAGGAATATGCTTACCATCAAAGAAAAGGTGGGACTTCTTGACATGTTAAAGGCCGCAGGCTGCCATTACGGGACCAACGAATCTACTGTTCGCTACATAAAGAAAGACGAGAAGAATATTAGGTCTACGGCAACAATGACTTTCAACAAGACTGCAAAGAGGGCGGTCACTTCCCACAATAAGGCCACGGTGAGGATGGAGTCTGCATTGGCCCTGTGGATAAATGACTGCAGGGAGAGGAATATCTCGCCGGATACAGCACCATCCGGATGAAGGCCAAGAAACTTGATAGTTTTGTGGAAAGCACGGGCGTCCCGACGGTGACGAGGATGATGACGCAGAAGCAGGACCATCGAGTGCTTCTCCCACCAGATCAACCCCATTTGGTGCCAGCGAGGGCTGGTTTGACAAATTTCAGAGATGCTTTGGACTCAAGAGCGTTTCTCTGCATGGAGAAGCTGCCTCTGCGGATAAAAAGCAGTGCCAGCAGCTCCCCATAACTGCGTTCATCACTGGGACGAAGAGATCAGTTACGCCTACGCCTTTAATGGAAAGAGGAGTTACGGCCCAGGGTGAATTTACTGCACCCCCCCTCCCCCATGAAGCGCCTGGTGAAGTGGAGCCTTCAGAAGAGCTGAAATGCTCTTCTTGGCTGTACAGCCCATTCATCTCGTCGTCATCACCTTCATCGCCATCAGTACTGCACAGCTACATAATTCGTGATCTTCATCTTTCAAGTTGTAGTATATATACTTCACTGGTGAGTACCCATATAGAATTTTATATGTTGTTAAAATTACGCAGGTTTAAGAGTGTAGAAAGTGTTTAAGAGCATATGAAGTGTTTATAAGAGAGTGGGAAAGGTTTGTAAGAGTGTGGGAAGTGTTTGTAAAGCCTTAAAATATATATAAATAATAAAATAAATATAATGCCGCTACTTCGTGGATTTTCACCTATCGCGGGGGTCTCTGGAACGTAACTCCCTTGATAGGTGAGGGATCACTGTACTAGGTATTTTATTTAATGCACTTGTAAATAGGATTGTTTTCTTAGTTTTGCTTTCTGATAATTCATTATTGGTGTATAAAAATGCAATCAATGTATCCTGCTACTTTACTGAATTTATTTATCAGTTCCTGTAGTCTTTTGGTGGAGTCTCTAGGGTTTTCTATCTACAGTATCATGCCATTTGCACATATGGACAGTTTTAATTCTTCCTTCCATTTAGGATGCCATTTATGTCTTCTTCTTGTCTGATTGCTGTAGCCAAGTCCTCCAGTACTGCGTCGAATGAGGGTGGTGAAAGTGAACATCCCTCTTTCCCAGTCTTAAGGGAAATGCTTTTAGTTTTTTTCTCATTGAGTATGATGTCGACTACGGGTTTATCATATATGTCCTTTATCTTGTTGAGATTATTCCCTCTACTCCCATTTTCCTGAGAGTTCTTTTTATCATAAATGGGTGCTGGATTTTGTCAAAAGTCTTCTTTGCTTCTATTGCTATGATCATGTAACTTTGTCCTTTGTTTTGTTTCTGTGAATGTATCACATTAACTGATTTGTGGATAGCACAGCACCCTGGCATCCCGGGAATAATTCCCTCTCAGTCTCTCCTTTTCTCTCTGTCTCTCGTCTTAGTCTCCCCTCTCTGGGCTCTCTCAGGCCTTGCCCCTGACTCCACTGCTCCCTGCACACCTCCCTGTCTGGCTCCTTCCTCTCAAGGTTCAATTTCTTCAGAATGCTGTCTGCATGCTCTGTGCCTGCCCCTCTCGCTCTCTACCCAGCCTCCATGCCCGCTGCTGGGGTCCCGACTGGCCTCCAGAACGCTGACCTCTCACCTGTGCACACCTTGCCCCTCTACTTCCCCCTCCCACCTCCATGAAGGGCCCTTAAGCCTGCACTGCCCTTTCCTGCTTTCCTTGGTGGTAAAATAGACATGAGGTAAGATGTGTCACTCTAACGCCAGCTCAGTGGCATTCAGCACATTCACATTGCTGGGCAGCCATCAGCCCTGTCCAGCTTCAGAACCTTCTCATCTCCCCAAACTGACCTTCTGTCCCCATTAAACACTGACTTCCCACTTCACTCCCCCGCCCTTGCTCCACCATCTATGTTCTTTCTCTGTGGATCTTGCTCCCCTGGGGACTTCACGCTGTGAGGGTGATCACACAGTGTTTGTCTTAATGTCCGATTTCCTTCACTGAAAATAATGTTTTTAGATTTGTTCACGTTGTAGCAGGTGTGAGAATTCCCTTCCTTTTTAAAAAAAGATTTTACTTACTTATTTCTAGAGAACGAGACAGAGAGAAACACCAATGTGGGGTTGTCTCTCATGTGCCCCTAAAGAGGGACCTGGCCCACAACCCAGGCATGTGCCCTGACCGGGAATTGAACCGGTGACACTTTGGTTCACAGGCCACACTCAATCTCCTGAGCCACACCAGCCAGGGCAGAATTTTTCAACGGAATAATATTCTGTTGTGTAGATGGACAAAATTGTGTTTATCCCATTGTGTGTTGATGGACACTAGGGTCGTTCCCACCTTTCAGCTTTGTGAATGATGCTGCTGTGAACATGGGTGTGCCGATATCTGTTCAGGTTCCTGATTCCAATCCTTCTGGGTATTTACTTCTGGAGAATTTTAAGCCCAGGCTTACAGAGATCTTTTCAGCTTTAAGACGTGGCGTTTTCTTGATTGCAGTTGTTATTATTGTAATAGTCACCAGAGGGCAGTGTTTTCCACAGAGTTCTCTGGGCAAGCTAAGACCCCAGGTCAAAAACAGGAAAACCAGGCCAGGGATGAACACCCTACCGCCTGTGTTAGTGAGGGACATGGGTGTGGGACATAGATGGCCAGTCAGTCTGTCTTTCCTCTTCCCACTTTTGATAGAGATGTGGTTGAGTGAAATATTTCTGTGTTGCAGAAAAAAATAAAATAATTTCCAGATAGGCTAAAGATAAAATATAAACCAAACAAAAGTTAAAAAAAATTGTAGAAGAAATTCCCAAGACTATTTTTACAACTAAAGGTTAAAAACATTTTTAAAGAGAAAACCAAAAACCAAAAAAACAAAACAAAACAAAACAACCCAAGACAGTACACCCAGAAGCCATGAATGAAAAGATAGGAATAACTGATTATATATAAACTAACAAAAATTTTAGGGTAATTACATTATAAACAAAACCTGAGAAGGGTTAATACCTTCATATATAAAGAATTTGTACACATCAAGCCCTGGCTGTTGTGTCTCAGTAGACTGAGTGCCAGCCTGTGAACCAAAGGGTGGCGGTTCGATTCCCAGTCAGGGCACATGCCTGGGTTGTGGCCAGGTCCCCAGTAGGGAGCACTTGAGAGGCAACCACACATTGACGTTTCTCTCCTTCTCTTCCTCTCTCTAAAAATAAATAAATAAAATGTTTTAAAAAAAGAGTTTGTACACATCGAAAAGAAAAAGGCAAACAATATGAATAGAAAATTGAGAAAGGACATGAGCAGGCACATCTCAGAAATCAAGAGGCAAGGGCCTGTGCAGACAGAGTCGCAGGAGCCCAGAGAGTGTGGATTTCAGTGACAGTGAGCTGTCATTTCACCCCAGGAGAGTGGCGACCACACTCCAGGTGCAACCCAGGCATGCCCTGGTGCAGGAGCAACCACGAAAGAGTGATGACATGCATTTGATTATCATCTCAGGGTCATTGAAATTGTAGTAAAAATCAAAAACATGTGAGATTCTATAAGCTTATTTTTTCATGATTTCTAATATTTTCTTTTTTTATTTTAAAAGATTTTATTTATTTATTTTTAGAGAGGGGGAAAGGAGGGAGAAAGAGGGAGAGAAACACTGACTGGTTGCCTCTTTCATGTCCCCCACTGGGGGCCACCACAGCCCAGGCCTGGCCCAACTGGCGACCTTTTGCTCTGCTGAATGACAGTCAACTGATGCTCTGGTATTTTCTAATATTGAACAAGAGTTTTCAAGCAGTTGTCATAACACATGTGAAAGAAAGTGCTAAGAAGCCTAAGAAGGCCACTTCTACATGGCAGAGGCCGGTGGCAAATGGCAGTGGCTCCGTGTCCAGTGTGTGGCCCTTGCCAGTCAGTGTGGCTGCTTTTGTCCCAGCTCAGCTCAGTCCTCACCGCCGCCTGCTGTCCCTGTGAAGTCCTGCAAGTGCCTCTGTGAGGAGCTCCACAAGGGCCTGCTGGTGACGGGTGCATCCAAGATCACCCACAACTCTGGGGACATGGGTAGCCTGCTCAACCACCTCAATGTCACAGATTTGCTGGCCTTACTCTGTACTTCAGGGAGGACGCAACCAAGGGCAAATGTGCATTTACCACCAAAGATTATAATGTGTTCGAAAGCGTGTTCTGAGAGCAAGGGAACAGGGCAGATACCTGACCACCTGGCGATCCTAGACATGAAGTGTGGAGTGCAGGGGAAAAATTATGAAGAGACTGCAAAGACTGAGGAGTTCAAACATTTGGAGGTCGAGCTGTGATACCTAGAAGACCTTTCAGAACCTGTCATTCACGACGTTGTCTATGAGACCAAGCAAGAGGGGACGATGCAGGACACCAACACATCACCAACATCCGGGGCTGGCTCTTCAGCAGCTGTTCGATGCTCCGCCTCACTGGGCTGGCCACTGGTCTTCTCTATCTGCATCGTTTCCTCAAGGCCCCAAAATTGACTGAGGAATGAGGCTCACTCTCATCCCACCTGGTGTCTCAGCCACTGGAGCATCACGGGGATGTGCCTGGCCTCTGGCTTCCTGCCAACAGCACCCACCAGGCACAGGGACACTGCCTTGCCAGAACTGATCTGTCTTGGTGTGGCAGGACATGGCTTACCACCTGTATTTCGCAAGTCAACGAGGGACTTCTTTATTTTTTAATTTATTTATTTTTCGAGAGAGGGGAAGGGAGGGAGGAAAAGAGTGAGAGAGAAACATCAATGTGTGTTTGCCTCTCACATGCCCCCCACTGGGGACCTGGCCTGCAATCCAGGCATGTGCCCTGATTGGGAATTGAACTGTCGACCCTTTGTTCTCAGGCCGGTGCTCAATCCACTGAGCCAGACCAGCCAGAGCAGGGACTTCTTTTTAACTTGATGGGATATGGACTATTGGAGTTACCTATCACAAAAAACAGGACTTACCTAGATAAGGCCACAGCCAGCATTTGTACCTGAGGTTCCTCCTGTAATCTGTTGGAACCACATTTTCTTGCCTTCTCCTGTTTGTGTAGATGGTCAGGGAGCACCAGGGCATCTCCCCCGTTGGCTAAGATGAGGCCAGGGGAGGTTCTTACACTGAATGCACTGGAAAACTAGAAAGACGAGTGGGCAGGACCCAAGTACCCAGAAAGCTAGCAAGGTGGTTGTATAGAGGAAAAGCCCTCCCTTCCTCATAACAACCACGTTTGTGAGAAGAAAGAGTGGGTGGTCTTCCAGGTGGGAGTCCACGGTTCTCCCAGGTCAGGCGGCACCTGCATGAACCTCTTTCCTTTTGCACTGGCACCTGCCTCCTGAGTCGCCTTTGTTGCCATGGGCGCCAGACCTGCCTTTCGATCACCGCCTGGCTGGCTCACCAGTGTGGGCGTCCACTCCAGCTCCTTCACCAGGAGTAGGGTGACCACATGGGGCTCATTTCGTTCTGATTGTCCTTTCATGTTTCCACGTGGAACACCCCGAAGTTTACCTTAACCTTCAGCTTCTGGTGATATTCTTTCAAAATTTTATATTTCTTAAAAGGATGATGGATATGACACCTAGTAGAAATGAGCTCTGAACTATGGACAATTCAAAGAAAATTTCATTTGAAAGGATTGAAATAGTTGTGCTCAACTGTTTGAGAAAAAGAAAAACCTAAAAAGGCAATAACCCCCACTGTGGGCGGAGCTGCCGAGAACGCCGCTCTTGCACGCTGGTGCGATCCCCCGGAGGCTACTTCTGCCACGTGCGCAGACCACAGCTGGTCTCAGCTGAGCCCCTGCTCGGATTCCAGTGCCCTTTCCCACCCCACTCCACGGGAGATTGGAGGCGGTATCTCCCTCTTCTTTCCATTTTAAACTACAAAATAGGATTCGTATCGAGTAAAACCCAACCCTCCAGCGTACAGTCTACAAGTTCTGCCAGATCCTTACCATCATGCATTCGCCACCACCATTGAGACATAAAACAGTTCTGTGGCCTACCCCCAAATCCCTCGTGTCCTTTGTAGGCATTCCCAACTGCTGGAGTCCCTGACCTCTCTGTCCTTGTGGTTCCCAGCTGCCGGAGTCCCTGACGTGTCTGCCCCTGTGGTTTCCTCTTTTCTAGGACGTAGTAAGTGGAGTTGAAGTTCCGTCTGAGTCTGCCGCGTTCCACGTGGCACGCGGTGGTGGTGAGCTGTCACTTTGCTGTGCGTGCAGTGAAACCCTTATCTCCCATGAGAGGTGTCCATTGTGTGTATGTGTGTACCATCCACCGCTGCTCACCATTCAGCTTGTATCTGGTTGTGGACCATGATGAATAATGCCACCGTAAACATTTGTGAGGAGGTTTCTGTGTGAATGAACATTTTCATTTCTCTTGGAAAAATACCCAGGAAAGGCACTGCTGGGTCACATGGTGAATGTACCATGTTTAACTCTATAAGGACCATTTAAACCGTCTTCCAAAATAGTGTGACGACTGCACCACTCTGCATCCACATCGGCCGCACCCTTGTCAGCACCTCTAACCCGAGCCATTCTCCCCGCCGTGCAGTGGTCTCTCCTGGGCTCAGGGCCCCTTGTAGGCGATAATGTCAGGAAACTTGGATGTTCGCCTCTGGGTGTTTTACGATCCCTACATGGAGAATCGCGATGAAAGAGTCTGGGGGGTGCTAAGAATGTGGGGGTCAGGACGCACCTCGTCCTGCCAAGCACGCTCTGGGAGCCCGTCGTGGACGTAACTCAGTGCCGCCCGGAACCCTCCCACTTCAGAGCCCCAGGGGAAGGGCACACGACAGAGAACTGGGATGCCCCAGGCCTTCAAGCAGCTTCTTCTAACAGCTTTGCAGACTCAGGGCTTTCGTACTCGCAGTTTCCTTTGTGGGAGTAGTATTCTGGTCTCCTTGCAATGCACAGCTCTGTGTGTGTGTGTGTCCATCAAGGCCTTTAATCCAGGGTCCCCTGCCTGGTCTCTAGCCTCTGCAGGTGTTATTGCCTGAGCTCTGCCTCCTGTCTCCACCCCCCACCCCAACCCTGGTTGGTGGGGATCGCTACTTCCATCTGCATTTTCAAAACTAAATGACGCTTACAAAAAATAGACTTACAAACATGCAGGTGACATTATTTATTCTTAGAAGAGAGGGTCCCCAGCACACCTGAGGACTCACGGTTGCCAGTTAAGTATGTTTTTTATTGGCTAATTGAGGGACCCCACTTAGGGACATTTTACCTTAACTGCTATGACCCTGGGGCTGGTTTCCAAAGTTCAAAGAGTAACACGTGGCTGGGGAGACAGGGCCCCTTCCCTTGCCCACCCCTTGCTGAGGAACCCTAGAGAAACCACAGGGGACTCAGGGGTTTCCAGCAGGAAAACCACGACCCAGGAACCCAGTGTTCCCATAACTGGATGCCCACAGAAGCCCAGCACTGTTGTCGTGTATTTCCACTTGTAAGGTACACCACGAGCTGGCTCCCACCCACGTCTGGCTCAGGACCATAGCAGTGGGACCTCCACTCTCTGAGCACTTTCTGTGGGCTCATTTCAACTCCTTCGACCTTCACAGCCCTCCTGGGAGGCAGGTCCCGTTGGCCCCATTTTGCAGATGAGGGAGCCAAGGTATGGTAAGGTGACACCCTGTGACCCCCCCACCCCTGGGCCGAGGTGTGTAGAAACCCTTACGACTTCTGCCTCGTTCAGGGTGCCTGGGGAGTGCAAGCCCCTGGGCAGCGGGGTGCCCTGCAGTGTCAGGGCCCACCAAGCACCTGGACTGCCAACCCTGCCTCTGTCTGCCAGCAATCTGGACTCATGTGGTGGGTAGAGTGACCCTGGATCCTCTGCTCACCACTGCACCCATGGGAGACACATCAGGGAGACACATGCAGGGCTGTGCCCCTGCAGTTCCCTTCCCATCACTGCATTCTCCAGCTTGGGGCTCCAGCCTTCCTGGAAAATACTGGGCATTGCTGTCCTTCACCGGTGTCTCACCATTCTCCGCCCATTCCTGGAGCATTTTCTTCTGGACACCACTCCTGAGGCAGGAGATAGGAAGGAGGAAACTCCGGAGGTGCCCCAGGGCTAAGATAAAGGACCTTGATACAGGACACAGACCCTGTTCTAAGACTAGTTGTTCTGCTCGATGGAAAAGCGCTGAGTCATGGTGACTCATGAATGCACCTGTGCAGAAGATGCTACATGACCCCTGCTTCACTATAATAGCATCATAATAAATCAGCGTTGTGTGACTCCCTTCCCCGGTGGCCAATTAAGGAAGATCACGGAAAACCACATTCCCAACAGCTTTAAAGTAATAACAACTACTTGTACCTGCACAAGAAAAGCCCACCAAAACTACCCGGGAAGTATCCGCCCT
Source organism: Carollia perspicillata (assembly GCA_004027735.1). NCBI lineage: Eukaryota > Metazoa > Chordata > Mammalia > Chiroptera > Phyllostomidae > Carollia > Carollia perspicillata. The sequence continues at coordinate 1,604 of PVKM010015806.1, read as the reverse complement.
GTAAGAATGAATCCCTCCAGCCCCTGAGGTCAGTCTCTGCTCGGAGTTGGCCCGCTCCCACGTTCTGTGGAGTGTACTATCACTTAATAAGTCTGCTCTCTCTCTTTCTGCTATAAACTCTTTCCGCGTTTGGTTCAATTCTTTGCAATCACCAAGAACCTGGTTACCTATGCTGACCTGTGATGCTCCCTCTTGACGTTTGTCTGGAGTGGGCAGGGGTCATCCTCAGCTGCCAGGTGGGGCACACAGAGGCTGGGGAGAGATGGTGTCAAGACCTGTCTTCTCATGATCAAGGTCCCCAACAATGAGAGGTATTGAGTGCCCTGACACCAGGGGCATCCAAGCTCCCTACTAAGGAGAGTTAGACTTTCAATTTTTAGACTCTCATTCTAACCGAGGGGATTGCCTAGCTCTACCTGCGTTGTGAGCCAGGAGGGACTACTGGCAAGTGCCTGGTAAGCACTCAGCCCCCTCATCCGTGGAACAGTGGTGGGACAGTAGCAGGGTGCCCCTGCCTGTCACAGTCAGATGAAACCTGCTGCCCACACAGGACAGCACATGGTATCTGCTGAGAATCTGTTTTGGACCAGACACTGTGCCAGGTGTGGGAGGCCCTTGGAGAGCTTGGGGCAGGAAATACAAGCATATGGCATGTGCTCTTGTGGGGGCCCAGATGAACTTGGACTTGGGAGTCCAAGGAGGCTTCTTCAGGAAGTGATGCCCAGAAGACACCTGAAGGATGAGTGAGGCCAGAGGACCCTGTGACAGCACAGGGCCATAGTGGGGACCAGCAGTGACTGCCCTGCAGCAGGAGGAACAGCCAATACAAGGAAACTAGAGACAGCAGCCTCTGTGTGCTGGGTCTGAGGACAGGATTTGCTCCAAGGGCAATGGGGAGCCTTGGGGGACATTATGCATTGGAGTGGGGGCTGGTGGTAAGTTCTGTTCTTCGATCCTTCTGGCTGGCTAAAGGGGAGAACGGATACAGAGTGTAGGAGGCCAGGAGGCTGGGAGGCGGGCTGGGGGAGTGCTGTTGCCTGGGGAGGGGGCAGTGGCTTAGCCCAGGCGCGGGAGGGAGAGAAGTGGGTGGCTCTGAAGGAGATTCTGGAGGTAGGTGGGTGGGGTTTTGTGCAAGGACAGGAAGTGAGATGCCTCCTGGCTTCCAGCCTGGGTCCCTAGCAGACAGGGGGAGGACCCAGGGTCAACATTTTGATCACATAGCACCAGTTCCCAGCAGTTCATGGGTGTGACGTCCCTGCCTGCTTCCTGCTGTTTGCCCACCCGTATTTCCTGTGCCTGGAATTTCCCAGCAGCAACCCCCCAGTCACCTTGGAACGGAGAGGGCTGGAGGAACATTCCCCACCCCGACAGCTGACCCAAAGACAGGTGATGCCCTGGGCTGCTGCTCTTCCTTTTCCTTGGGGGCAAGGTTGGGGCGGGGGGGATTGTGCCCATGCCTCTGGGAACCACAGAGGAAGGGCAGGGCCTCTCATCCTGTGCCTTCAGGGAGTCAGGGCTCAGGAAGCCTACGTTCGTGGTGGGGGACTTGGGGACCATGTGTGTTGCTCTGAGCTCGTGTCTGCCCCTGGGGGTGCCTTTATTTT
>PVKM010015805.1:0-27553 GCA_004027735.1 Carollia perspicillata | reverse complement strand
TTGCAGATGGAAATAGTTAAGATGAGGTCATGCTGGAGCAGGGTCTGCACAGAGAAAAGATGGCCAGGTGGCAACAGAAGCAGAGACTGGAGTGAGGCATTGGCAAACCAAGAAACGCCAAGAATTGGAGGCGTAACACCAGGAGCTAGGGGAGGCAAGAAAGAGTCTCCCCTACAAGTTTCAGAGAGAGCATGGCCCTGCTGGCACCTTGATTTTAGACTTCTGGCCTCCGGAACTATGACGTGATGTATTTCTGTTGTGTTAAACTCCTCAGTTTGTGGTACTTTGCTATGGCAGCCCTAGGAATCTCTTACAATTTCCTTTTAGGCTCTTCATCTGTCCACTTTTCCTGCTCTGTGTTGAGACAATTAAAAATATAAAATGGTTATACAGAAAGATAAGTCCTAGATTTCAGAAAGCATAGTCACTAGACTGACTCATTTTTGTAGTGTTCTGAAGAGTTTCACTTTTTTCTGAACTTTAAGTTTAGAAGCTACATAGGCTGACTGATCTCTTCTTAGCAGGCAATTTTTATTCAATTTATGACAGTCAACCTACACATTAGATTTACTCTAAGCCTAAGTCATGGCCTAATGATTTTTGAAAAAATGGGCTGCTTTCCCACTGAACAGCAAGGTAAATGATGTCAATGAGGTCTTCCTTGGCATCCATGATTGACCTTAATACCAACAGCAATTAATTTGAGGTATGTTAATTGTTAATGTTATTAGAGAAGCACAATATTGTATGATATTATCATCATCAGTAACTAATCTAAGATTCATTTTCAGCTTAGTCAATGATTAATGGGACCCAGCCACAAAGTCAGCAAAAATATATTCATCCAGTATTTATTATCTGCCACATATATTTTACTCTGGTCCAGAGGAATTCACTGACTCTGAAGCATGATACAAACACATAGTTATCTCCATTAAAAAGTGACAAAAGTAAGACTTAGAAAGATGAGATGACATGCCAAGAGGCATACCACAAGAGGGTTAAAGTCAGCTTTGGGGTCCAGTTCTTTTGACATTAAGATCAGAGATGGGGACAGCTTCCTTGAGGTGACACACTGGGGGGGGGGTTGGGAAAATGAAGGATCACTGAGAGTGCTGGGGACAGGAAAGTAGCCTTCAAAAATTATTGGGCATGAGTTATGAGGTGTGCAGCAGGCCTTGTTGTGGTTGTCAGAAATTTAAGTCACAAGATCTGTTGTTCAACTCTATCATGTATTGGTGGTATGTTCGTGGGTTAGAATAGGAATCTCCCTGACCTCATTGTCCTAAATTGCAATATAGAAATAACTATACCTTCTTCCTTGAGCTGTTCTGTGGCTTGCCCAAGATGATGCATGTACAAATATGAAGCAAACACTAGGTAATCTGCAAAATTTAGCTTTTAGTCTCCTTTGCCAATTATATCTTGGGCTAGCCCAGAGCTAAATTCAAATCTTTTTAGGAAAACCCACTATGCGGTTTTTCACAAACAGACATTTTGTTTTACTTTTTAAATGATAAGTCATTCTTAAAATAAGTCATTAATTTAGTCATCAGATAACATTTCTGCACATACCAAGATTCCACATATACCAAGCCTGGTCAAATCAAAATTAATGAGAAGATATTGCCTGCCTTTGAGAAGCAGTTGTTAGCTTTTCATTGGAGCACTTAAAGGATTTACATACTTTCAATAGTCTTTTCTGATATAGCTCTATGCATACTTAACCATAGGAAAGTTTCACTTTTGTTTCAATTTTTTAAAAATTATTATTTTTTAACACTTTTCCTTTACCCATGTGGGGAAAATTACGTTTCAGACTCAGGGCTTTTGCACTATCCCTTCCCTCACATATCCTCACACCTAGCTTCTAAATTGTCTTTGGGTCTCTAATCAAATGTCATCTTATCAGTGAGGCTTCCCTGACCATTTACATAAAATAGTCTCTATCCTTCTACTACATTTTGTCTTTCTCTTCCTTCACCATGAAAACTGACTATTTCTTTTAAAAAATTTATTGGGGTGATACTGGTTTGCAGAACCATACAGGTTTCAAGTGCACAGCTCAATAAATTCATCTGCACACTGCATCGTGAGACCATTTGCCTCAAGCTAAGTCTCTTTCCATTCCAACCTCACCTTTGTCCACCTCCACAGAGACTTCATCCTCTTTTCCTTCTGGCCATCACACTTCATGTTGTCCAAAATGTTACTTAAGCTCTCCTCATTTTTCAAAATTCTTTTTTGCTTTTGTTGTTCTGCCTTGTTTTTTTCTACCTTGTCTTCCAAAACACTGGTTTGATCCTCTGTTTCATGTAACCTACTGTTTATTCCTGCCAGTGTATTATTTATTCAGATATTGCATTCCATATTTTTGATGGTCCTTTTTTTTTATGGTTTCCATGTCTTTTTTCATGGTATTGAGTATCGTTATAATTGTTGCTCTACACTCTCCATCTGATAAGTTGCTTGCCTCCATTACATCTAGTTCCTCTGGAGAATTCATTTGTTCTTTCATTTGGGATCTGTTTCTTTGTCTTCCCTTTTTGACAGCATGGTATTTTCTACCTCACTGTTAAACTAATCAGATTGTCCAGCTCACCAACAGTTAATCTAATCAGGCTGTAATCAGCAGTCAGACTTAAGCACCAATGGGTAGAGCAGAGTAATTCTTGCTAGCAGGGGTATTGCTTCCCCTCAGGCTGATGCCATTCAAAGAGGAGTGTTGTGCCTGAGAGAGATGGCTCCTGCAGTATGGGGAATGACTCAGCACCGGGATTCTGGTAGCTGTTTCTTTAGTTCTCTCCCCAGGAGCACCAACCCCAGACTCTCCTCAAGAATCTCTAGTCAACTCTGCCCTCCCTCTGCAGGATCCAGTGTAAGTGGCTACCAATGAAATTTTGTGTGCTGACCCTTTAAGAGGCTCTCTGCCATCTTGAGCAGTCTCTCCCTGGCAGACAGAATTCTGCTACTTTTCACAGCTGGGTATTATCTGGGCTCCCTTCTGGCTCTGTTGCTATTTTCTGGGGAGCCCAGCTTGGGGTTTAGAACCCACACATCTCATGGGGGAACCCTTGGCCTCTGAAATATCTCTCCAGCAGTCAGCTACCACCCACCTGTGGGAGCCTAGCCAACCCTCTTGTGCCTCATCCACATTCCCTACCATTCATATTATGGTGAAGTGGTTTCTTCTGTGCATCCCTGGTTATAAGGCTTCCATTGGTTATTCTGGATGATTTCTCTGGAATTTAGTTGTAGTTCTAGATTTGTCTTGGGAGGAGGCTAGTATAGGTTCCACTTACTCTTCTGCCATCTTAGACTTGGGGATTGTTTTCTTACTTTCCAATTCTGATAGTTCATTATTAGTGTATAAAAATGTAACTGATATCTAATTAGGTTGTATCCTGCTACTTTACAGTATTCATTTATCAATTCTAGTAGTTTTTGTGGATTCTTTAGGGTTCTCTATATACACTATTATGTCATTTGCAAATATTAACATTTTTGCTTCTTTCTTTTCAATTTGGATGCCTTTTATTTGTTCTTCTTGTCTAAAGCTATGGCTAAAAGTTCCAGTACTATGATGAATATGAATGGTGGAAGAGGACCTCCTGGTCTTGTTTGTAATTTTAAAGGAAATGCTTTTAGTGTTTGCTTATTGAGTATGATATAACTGTGGGTTTGTCATATGTAGCATTGATACATTGAGTTATGTTCCCTCTATTTTCACTTAACTGAGAACTTTTATCATAAATCCTTGCTCAATCTTGTTAAATATGTTTTCTGCATCTATTGATATGGCCATATAAATTTTACCTTTTATTTTTTATGTGGTGTACCACATCAATTGATTTACAGATAATGCACCAACATTACTACTCCAGAGTGAATACCTTTCAATTGTGGTGTTTGATCTCTTTAATGTAGTGCTGGTTTCAGATTCCTAATAATTTTTTGAGGATTTTCATATCTGTGTTCATCAAGAATATTTGCCAATAATTATATTTCTTCAAAGTGTCTGTATTTGTTTTCAGAATTAAGAAAATGCTAGCTTTGTAAAATGAGTTTGGGAGTCTTCCTTTCTCTTGAATTTCTTTGGATTAGTTTGAAAAGAAGTGTTATTTCATTGTATGTTTGATAAAATTCACCTGTGATGCCATCTGGGACAATACTTTTGTTTGTTGGGAGTATTTTCATTACTACTTAAAAAATTTTATTGTTGTTCAATTATAGTTGTCCCCATTTTCCCTCATTACTCTCCCCTGCCCTACCCACCCCCACCTCCAACTTCCCACATTCAATCCCCACCCCCGCTGTTGTCTTGGTCCTTGGGTTCTTTATATATGTCCCTTGACTTGACCCTTTCACTTTTTTCCCCTCTTATCCCCCTCCCCTCTGGATATTTTCAGGTTTTTTAAAAATATTTTATTTCTTTACTTTTAGAGAGATGGGAAGGGAAGGAGAAAGAGAGGGAGAGAAACATCAATGTGTGGTTGCCTTTCACATGGCCCCCACTGAGGACCTGGCTAGCAACCAAGGCATATGCCCTGACTGGGAACTGAACCACGACCCTTTGGTTCACAGCCTGCGCTCAATCCATTGAGCCACACCAACCAGGGCTGTCAGTTTGTTTATTACTTCTTTGACTTCATTTTTTTTTTCAATCAGCCCAATTCTGATTTCCTGTTTCTTCATCATTCAGTTTCGGAACACTATGTGTTTATAGAAATTTATCCATTTTTTCAGATTCGCAGTTTGTTGGCAATAGTCAGTGATATTTTTATAATCCTTTGTTATTTCTCTTGTGTGAGATGTTACTTCCCATTTTTAATTTCTGATTTTATTTATTTTGGGCTTCTCCCTTTTTTTTGAGGAGTCTGGTTAAAGATTTATCAATGTTGTTTATCTTTTCAAAGAGCCAGTATTGCTGTCATTGACCTTTTATATTTTTAAAGACTATATATAATTTATTTTACTCTGATGTTTAATATTTCCTTTCTTCCATTACTTTGGGCAATTTTGTCTTTCTTTTTCTAGCTTCTTCAGGGGAAAATTTAGATTGTTTATTTGTGGTTTTTCTTGTTTCTTGAGATAGGCCCATATTGCTATGAATTTCCCTCTGAGGACTGCTTTTACAGTTTCTTATATGTTTTTCATTGTTGTGTTCCCATTTTCATTTGTCTCAAGGTATGTATGTTGATATTTTTCTTGATCTCATTAATAACCCATTCTTTGTTTAGTAACATGTGATTTAGCCTTTATTTGCTGTGTGTTCTTTGTTTTTTTCTGTAATTAATTTCTAATGTAATAGCATTGTAGTCAGAGAAGGTGCTTGAAGTAATTTCAACCTTCTTGTATTTACTAAGACTTGTTTTGTCTCCTAACATGTGTTCTATTCTAGAAAATGCTCCACGTATACCTTAAGAGAATGTATGTTTTGTTGCTTTGTGGTAAAATTCTCCGATAGCATTAGTTAAATCCATTTGGTCTGGTATGTCATTTAAGGCCATTGTTTCCTTGTTGATTTTCTATCTAGAATATCTATTCATTAATATTAATAGGGTGTTAAGATACCCTGTGACTGCATTACTGTCTACATGTCCCTTTATGTCCATCAATATTTGCTTTATATACTTTGTAGCTCTTATGTTGAGTGCATAAAGGTTTACAAGGATTATATCCCCTTGTTGGGTTGATTCCTTTATCATTATGTAGTATTCTTTTTTCCCTGTTAGCATATCTTTTGTTTTAAAGTCTATTTTTTTTCTGTAGGTAATGCTACCCCAGCTATTTAAAAAATTTCTAATTGCATGAAATATATTTTTCCATTCCTTGATTTTCAGTCTCTGTGTGTCTTTTTTTTCTGAGGTGAGTATCTTGTAGACAGCATATCTATGGGTCTTCTTTATCTTTTGACTGGATCATTCACTCTATTTACATTTAAGTGATTATTAATGACTGTATTTATTACTATTTTATTTTATATAATTATATTTTTCTTTTTCTTCTTAAAGATATCTCTTTAACAGTTCTGTAATATGGGTTTGGTGGGGATGAACCCCTTTAGCATATACTTGTCTAGAAAGCTCTTTAGTTATCATTCAATTTTAAAGATATCCTTGCTGGGTAGAGTAGTCTTGGTTGTAGATTCTTCCTTTTTATTACTTTGAATATTTTATGCCAATCCCTTCTGGCCTGAAATGCTTCTCTTGAGAAATCAGCTGACAATCACATGGGAGCTACCTTGTTCATAATCGTCATTTCTTTGCTGCTTTTATTATTCCTTTTGTCTTTAACTTTTGCCATTTTTAATTATGATTTATCTTGGTGTGAGACTCCTTAGATACATCTTATTTGGGACTCTTTGTGATTTGTGGAGTTGTCTTATTTCTTTACCATGTTAGGAAAAATTTAATTCATTATTTCTTCATCTTGGTTTTCAATCTTTTCCTTTGTTTCTCCTTCTGCTATTCTTGTGATGCAGATGTTATACTTCATGTTGTCTCAAAGGTCACTCAAACTATCTTAATTTTTTTCCTTTTTGCTGCTCTGATTGTGTGTGTGGTTTTTGCTAACCTGTCTTTTAAACTACTGATTCTATTATCTATTTCATCTAACCTTCTATAGATTTCTTCTAGTGTATTCTTCATTTCAGATACTGAATTGTTCATTTCTTTCTGGTTCTTTCTTATGGTTTCTATATATTCTTTATGCTTACTAACTCTTTGTTTAATTCCTTACTGAGTTCATCCATTCTTCCCCTAAGTTCCTTGAGCACTTATGTAACCATTGTTTTGAACTCTGTATCGGGTAGATTGCTTGCCTTCATTTTATTTAGTACTTTTTCTTGGGATTTTTCTTCTGTTCTTTCTTTTCCAGCACATTTCCTTGTCTTTATATTTTGGCTGCCTTTCTGTATTTGTCTCTGCATATTAGGTATATCTGCTATCCCTCCCATCTTATTATGTTGGACAGATGTGGTAGGTGTCCTATGGCACTCAATAGTGCATTTTTTCTGATCCCCTGAGCAAGGTGCTCCAGGAATGTTCTCCATATGTGTTATGTGAACCCTTTCACTGTAGCTGAGTCCTTTGCTTTCAATTTAACATTATATATTTTTTGTCTTTGAATTTATTTTTATTTTTTTCTCTCTCTTTTTATTGTTGTTCAAGTACAATTGTCTCCATTTCCCCACCACCATTCCCATTCACCCCAGCCATCCCCATGTCCCACCCTCCCTCTTATACCCATTTGGGTTTGTTCATGGGTCTTTGTACATGGTCCTTGATGACCCTTCACCCTTTGCCCCCATATTGCCTCACACCTGACTTCTGGTAACTGCGAGTTTGTTCTTTATTTAAATGTCTCTGGTTATATTTTTCTTGCTTGTTTGTTTTGTTAATTAAGTTCCACTTATAGATGAGATCATATGGGATTTGCCTTTCACTGCCTGGCTCATTTCACTTATCATAATGCTCTCCAGATACAACTATACTGTCGTGAGGGGTAGGAGCTATATCTTTCTTCTGCGTAGTATTTCATTGTGTAAATGTTCCACAGTTTTTTGATCCACTCATTTACTGATGAGTACTTAGGTTGCTTCCAATACTTGGCTATTATAAATTGTGCTGCTATGAACATTGGGGTACATAAGTTCTTTTGAATTGGTGTTTCAGGATTCTTAGGATATAATACCAGTAGTGGAACTGCTGGGTCAAAAGGCAGTTCTGTTTTTAGTTATCTGAGGGAATTCCATACTGTTTTCCACAGTGGCTGCACCGGTCTGCATTCCCAACAACAGCACATTAGGGTTGCCTTTTCTCCACAACCTCACCAGCACTTGTTGTTTGTTGATTTCATTATGATGGCCATTCTGACTGGTGTGAAGTGGTATCTCATCATGGTTTTAATTTGCATCTGATGGCTACTGATGCTGAGAATCCTTTCATATGTCTCTGGGCCCTCTGTATGTCCTCCTTGGACATACAGTCCAAGTGCCTGTTCAAGTCCTTTGCCCATTTCTTAATTTGGTTGTTTGTCTTCCTGAAGTGGAGTCATGTGAGTCCATTATATATTTTGGACATCAGGCCTTTGTCTGAGGTACCATTGACAAATATATTTTCCCTTATGTTTGGTTCCCTATTAATTTTGCTGATTTTCCTTTAGCTACGCAGAAGCTTTGTATTTTGATGAAGTCCCATTTGTTTATTCTTTTCTTTATGCCCCTTGGTCTAGGGGACATATTAGTGAAAATATTGCTGCATAGAGTATCTGAGATTTTCCTCCCTAGGTTCTCCTCTAGGACTTTTATAGTGTTGTGAGTTATATTTAAGTTTTTTATCCATCTTGAATTTGTTTTTGTATATGGTGTAAGTTGGTGGTCAAGTTCCATTTTTGTGCATGTAGCTCTCCAGGTGTCCCAAAATCATTTGTTGAAGAGACTTTTTTACTCTGTTTTATGCTTCTGCACCATTTGTTGAATATTAATCGACCATAAAGACTTGGGTTTATTTCTGGACTCTCTATTCTGTTCCATTGATCCATGTGTCTGTTCTTATTCCAGTACCAGACTGTTTTAATTACTGTGGCCTTGTAATATAGTTTGATGTAAGCCATTGTGATACCTGCTACTTCATTTTTCTTTCTCAAAATTGCTGTGACTATTCAGGGTCATTTATGGTTCCTTATAAATTTTTGAAATGTTCTATATCTGTGAAATGCATTATTAGTGTTTTAATAGGGATTGAGTTGAATCTATAAATTGCTTTGGGTAGTATGCACATTTTGATGCTGTTAATTCTTGCAATCCATGAACATAGTATATGCTTCCATTTATTTATGTCTTTATTAATTTCTTTGTTCAGTGTTCTGTAGTTTTATGAGTATGTGCCTTTTACCTCCTTGATTAGGTTTATTCCTAGATACTTTATTATCTTGTTGCTATAGTAAATGGGATTTTTTTCCTAATTTCTGTTTCTGATATTTCATGGCTCATGTACCAAAATGCCTTTGATTACTGAATATTGATTTCGTATCCTGCTGATTTGCCAAATTCACTTATTTGGTCAATTAGTTTTTTGGTAGAGTCGATAGGATTTTCTATGTACACTATTATATCATCTGCAAACAATGACAGTTTTAATTCATCCTTTCCAATTTGGATGCCTTTTATTTCTTTTTCTTGTCTGATCACTATGACTAGGACTTCTAATACTATGTTGAATAGAAGTGGTAAAAGCAAACATCCTTGTCTTGTTTCTGATCTTGTGGGAAATATTTTAGTTTTTCCCATTGGGTATAATGCTGGCTGTAGGTCTCTTATATATGGCCTTTATTATGTTGAGGAATGCTCCCTCTATTCCCAGTTTGCTGAGTGTTTTTATCACAAATGGGTGCTGTACCTTATCAAATGCTTTTTCCTCATCTATTAATATGATCATGTGATTTTTGTCTTTCCTTCTGTTTATGTTATATATTAAATTTATTGATTCGCAAGTATTGTACCATCTTGCATTACTGGGATGAATCCCACTTGATCATGATGCATGATCTGTTTAATGTATTGCTGGATGCGTTTTGCCAATATTTTGTTGAGGATTTAGTTTCTATGTTCATTAGTAATATTGGACTATAGTTTCCTTTCTTTATTGTGTCTTTATCTGGTTTTGGGATTAGGGTGATACTGGTCTCATAAAAAATTTTGGAAGTCTTCTCCCTTTTTCAATTGTTTGGAATAGTCTGTGAAGGATAGGGGTTAGCTGCTACTTAAACATTTTGTAAAATTCTCCTGTGAAACCATGTGGAATTCTCCATGTGAAACCATGTATATAAGAGCTTTTTTGTGCTAGGCATATTTTTGGCCACCGCTCTGATATTTCAAGGTGTTATCAGTTTGTTAAGGCTTTCTGCTTCTTTTTCATTCAGTTTTGGAAGACTACATTTTTCTAGAAATATGTTCATTTCACCTAGGTTTTCAAATTTCTTGGCATCTTGTTGTTTATAGTAATTTCTTACAATCCTTTGTATTCTGTGGTATCAGTGGTAATTTCTCCTTTTTCAATTCTGATTTCGTTTGTGTCCTCTCTCTTCTCTTCTTCACAAGTCTGCTTAAAGGCTTGTCAATTTTGTTTATCTTTTCAAACAACCAGCTCCTGGATTTATTGATCCTTTGAATTGTTCTTTGAGTCTCAATGTTGTTTAATTCTGCTCTGATCTTTGTTATTTCCTCTCTTGCACTTGCTCTGTGCTTTGTTTATTGTTGTTCCTCCAGTTCTTGTAGATGTAAGTTTATGTTGTTTATTTGAAATGTTTCTATCTTTTTTAGGTAGGCCTGTATCACTATGAACTTCCCTCTCAGGACTTCCTTCACTTTGTCCCATCAGTTTTAGACTGTTGTGAGTTCATTTTCATTTGTTTCTAGAACCTTTTTATTTCTTCCTTGATCTGATTCTTAACACAATCGTTGTTTAATAGCATGCTATTCAATGTGCACGAATTTGAGTGTTTTTAAGTTTTTCCCTCAAGGTTGGTTTCTAGTTTCAGTCCCTTGTGGTCCAAGAAAATGCTTGATATGATTTCAATTTTCTTCAATCTCTTGAGGTATGTTTTCTGTCCAATTATGTGATCTATGTTTGAAAATGTTTCATGTGCAGTTGAAAAGAATGTGTGTTTTCCTTCTCTGGGATGAAAGGTTCTATATATATCAGTTAAGTCCATTTGATCTAAGGTATTGTTCAATACCACAATATCCTTGTTGATATTCTGTTTGGAAGATCTATCCATTATTCACAGTGAAGTGTTACAATCCCCTATTATAAGTATGTTGCTGTCAATATCTTTCTTGAAATCCTCCAAGATTCTCCTTATATATTTGGGCACTTCTATATTGGGTGCATATATGTTTATAATACTTATGTCTTCTTGATGGATTTTCCCTTGAGTATTATAAAGTGTTCTTCTGTGTCTCTTTTTATGGTCTTTGTGTTGAAGTCTATTATGTTTGATATAAGTATTGCTACTCTGGCCTTTTTTCCCTGTCCATTTTCTTGGAATATTTTTTCCAACCCTTCACTTTCAGTCTGTGTAGGTATTTTGTTCTGAGGTGGGTCTCTTGTTGGCAGTATATGTGTGGGTCATGATTTCTTATCCATTCAACTATTCTATGTCTTTTGATTGGAGCATTTAATCCATTTATATTTGAGGTTTTTATTGATAGGTACTTATTCATTGCCATTTTACCCTCTTTGTACCTGTGTTCCTCTCTTTAACTCTTTTTTACATCTTCTTAAAGCAGTCCCTTTAGCATATATTGCAGTGTTTGTTTGGTGAAAGTGTATTCTTTTAGCTTTCATTTATCTGGGAAACTCCTTATTTCACCTTCCATTTTAATTGAGAGCCTTGATGGGTACAGCAGTTTTTGTTGCAGGCCTTGCTTTTCATTGCTTGGAATATTTCTGGCCATTCCCTTTTGGCTTGTAATGTTTCCATCGAGAAGTCAGATGCCAGCCTTATTGGGGCTCCCTTGTATGTTACTTCCAGTTTCCCCCTTACTGCCTTTAAGATTCTCTCTTTGTGTTTGAATTTTGCCATTTTAATTATGATGTGTCTTGGAATGGGCCTTCTTGGAATCCTCTTGATTGGGACCCTTTCTGATTCCTGGATTTGTGTGACTTTTTCTCTTGTTAATTAGAGAAGTTTTACATCATTGCTCTTTCAAACAGGTTTTCTATCCTTTGCTCCTTTTCTTCTCCTTCTGGTATCCCTATTATATGAATATTATTATGCTTCATATTGTCCTGCATTTCTCTTAGCCCCTTTTCATTCTCTTTCAGTGTCTTCTCTTTTTTCTTGCTTTTTCTGGGAGTTTTTTTCTACCTTGTCCCCCAGCTGATTGATTCAATCCTCTGCTTCATCTAGCCTGCTTTTAATTCCTTCTACTGTGCTCTTCAGTTTAGAAACTGTGCTCTTCATTTCCTCTGGGCTGTTGTTGATTGTTTCTATGTCCTTTTTCATGCTGGTGCAATTCGCAATAAGTTCCTTGTAGCTTCCCTGTAGTTTTTGGTAATACTCAGTGAGCTCATTGAGTTTCCTTATAACAATTGTATTGAACTCAATATCTGATAGTTGACTTGCCTGTATTTCATTTAGCATTCTTTTAAAAAATTCCTCCTTCCCTTTCATCTGGGGGTTCTTTATCTTCCCATTATTTGTAGGACTCTTATTTGCTTTTGTTTCTTAAGTTGATGTGTTTTGACTTTCTGACTTTGTGGTGTGAGCTTCTATGGTAGGAGACCTGTGAGATTCAGTGGTACAGTCTTCTTAATCTCCTGAACGTGATGTTCTTGGGATGCCCTGTATGCTGTTTATGTTGACTCTCTGCCTGTAATTGGGTTTGATGGTTGTTTGGTGATTTTTGGTGGGTCCTTCCCTCTAGCTGATTGACTGAGGGTCACTCCACCCACCATATCTTGTATGCTGTTATGCAGATGCTGCCAGAACGAAGCCACAAAGCCCAGGGAAAAGACCCACATCTGAAAAATACCCCCAACCTCCACAGTCCCTATATCAACGGCAAATGAACCAGTATTAACAACAGTGTAAGGAGATTAAGACTATTATAAGAAAGGAGATAAATAAACTATAGTATAAAATCTAATGAGTTAATATGCACAAACTTGATGGACAAGAAATGAATGTTAAAAAACTGTGCAGGAAAGAACATGTTGCTAATCATGGAGACCTCAGTGGCTTGCATCTCGGTAGTCTTTAGTATTTACCATTGCTTTTCCTTTCTGAATCTGCCTCTTGTGATGTCAGATGTTGACCCCATCTGACCTTAGGCAGCCTACTCTGAGACTGCCAGGTATCTACTGTGTGTGGCTGTCTCCTTCAGTTGTTAATCTAGTCACTCTGCATTCAGCAGTCAGGCTTAAGCACCATAGGGTCAGGGCACAATCACTCCTGATGCTGGGACTATTGTTTACCCTCAGACTGTTACTGCTTGGAGGGGAGTGGTCTGCCTGAGCAAGATGGCTGCTACTGTATGGGGAATGATTTAGCACTGGGATAATGGCAGCTACTATTTCAGTTCTCTCCTCAAAGCCTCCATCCCCATTCTTTCTTCTAGTGTCTCTAGTCCATTCTGCCTGCCTTTGCCAGGGATCTACTATCTGTGGCTGCCTCCTTCAGTTGTCAATCTGGTCACTTTTCACTCAGCAGTCAGGCTTGAGCACCATAGAGCTGGGGCAGAGTCTTTCCTGGGCATGGGGCTGTTGTTTCCCCTCAGGCTGCTGCTGCTCAGAGGGGAATGGTCTGCCTGAGCAAGATGGCTGCTGTTCAGGCGCCTGTATCCTACTCTGCTCCCATGTTTGCTGGAGCCCTAGGTAAGTGGTTGCAAATGAAAATTTGTGTGTTGGTCCTTTAAACAGCTCTTTGCATCTCCAACCATGTGTCTCTGGCAGAGAGCAATTCTGACACTTTTCACCATTGGTTATTATCTTTGCACATTTTGGGCTGTAGTACTCTAGGCTGGGGATCTCCGCTTAGGATTTAGACCCCACACTTCTCTGAGGGATCCAACCAGTTGCTTAATTATCCCTCTGGCACTGCTGCTTGTGGGCATCCAGCCAGCCATCTCAAGTTTCCACCACACTCCTTACCAGTCAGTTAGTGCTAAAGATGATTCTTCTGTCTGTCCAAGGTTTATAAGGCTTCTCTCTTGCTATTGTTCAGTTTTTTGTTCCAGGTGATTTCTCCACAATTTAGTTGTATTTCCAGATTGTTCCTGGGAGGAGGTTACTGTGGCTTCCATTTACTACTCTGTCATCTTGCCTCTTCTCTGTTGTAGTTGAGTCTTAATTGCTGTTGGCCCATCTGTGTGTGGGGTTGACCTGTAGGCTAGCTAACTATGAGGATCAACTGGACCACAGTGTGTGAGCTGTGTGTGTGCTGACCAAATGAAGTGGAATTTACCCCAGCATGAGCTAGTGCCTGCCAACATCTCTATTTGGATGTGCTGCTTTTAGATCTAATTGTATTGTGCTATGATATTATCTGAACTCTATCACTGGATATGTTAGTGCTAGGGCCTCCTGGGAGGGACTCTGGTGTATGTCAATGTCAGATGCTGTCTGTGACTGGCCCTGGGCTACTTGTTTGGAGCTACAAAGTGATTCACAGTTTATGATTGCCTCTGCTGAGTCTGGGTGTGTATAGGAAGATTCAAGCTTCTCACCAAGGCCATTTTCTATGAATACCTAGCCTGGGGGCTGGTCAGCAAAGGCCCTAACATACCGCAACAACTGACTCTGAATGTCCCTCCTGCCAACTGCCTGTTAAACTCAGTCACTGAGAAACACTCTGACAAGTTTGAGAGTTGTATGAGGTCATTTCTCAGTGAGTCACCTGGTAGGGGAAAGTGGTGTTCACCAGACTGATACAGATTTAAATTCAGTGCCAATGCAGGGTCTGAGACCACTTAACAAAATCCAAGTGTCCACCAAAGCCACTTGTCATTCATTGAGTGCCCATTGACTTTTTGGCAAAGCAGTGTCTCAGAGATTCACTATTGTGAGGCCAGAAGAATTTATAAAACCCTAACAGTTTGAGATTTAGCCATGTAAAGGGAGGGCCCTGTACTGTTCTGGCATGTGAGGGAAACATGGCCCCTGACATACAGCCACACAACTCAGCCTTTCCTGGATTCTGCACAGACCTCCTCTAGAATCTGACCTTGGCAGGATGGGACCAATTGGAGTTTAGATAGTATCTAGTGGACTTCTCACTTTGTGGGCTGGGAATGGTCAGGCTCATGAGTGAATGGGAATGGCACCTGTCCAAGAGGCACACAACTGACTTTCTGATACCTGCTTTGTCCACTTGGAACTCTACACCATCAGCCTAGGCAGCTGACTCCTCTGCAGGGTGTGAGCTTGGCAGGGTGGGTTAACACAAGTCAAGAGGATAGGGTTATTTCATTCTCCCAGCTGATTCCCTGTGGATGGAAGAGCTCAATTCAAGAAAGACAGCATCTGTGGGTGGTGTGGGAGAGGGAGTCAGCACAGGAATATAGACAGCTATCCCCTAAGCTCTCTCTAGAACCACACAACCCAGTCTTTCCTTGCACAACCCTAGTTTTTCTCTAAGCTTCCCTCCCCTGTCCAGAGCCCAGGGCGAGTAGCTGCAAACAAGATTTTTGTGCTTGCTTTTTAAGAGGGTTCCTGGATTTCTACCAGACTCCTGTCTCTTCCTGGCAAACAGAATTCTCACTGATTTTCACAGCCAGTTGATATGTGGGATTCTCTTCCAAGCTCTGGTGCTCTGGGCTAGGAAGCCAGCATGGGGTCTCAACCCCATGCTTTTCAGGGAGTACCTTTGTAGTTGAGATATGATTTTAGATTCTCAGTCACCACACATTGATGAAGGACCAGCCCTTTTTACATCTCTGTCCTCCCCACCAGTCTTGATGTGTCTTCTTTCCAAAGTTTTTGGTTATAAAACTTGTGTTCAGCTAGTCTTCAGTTGGTTATACAGGTTGATTGTTCTATGTTTTTAGTTGCAATTCCAGTTTGATCCAGGGAGGTGGTGAGTGTAACTTCTACCTACTCTGCCACCATCTCGGATCCTACAAAGCAGTTTTTAAAGATTTGTTTCTTCTCTATCTATGGTTATATCTTTATTCTTATTTCTTAATTTATATATTTGTATTTCAACTAGCCAATGTTTTATCTATTTTACTAGCTATTTATTTATCTATTTATCTAGCCTTTCAGAAGATATACTTTGTGAGTATATTTATTCACTCTACCTTTTTGGCCTTTCTTATTTTGCTTTTATCTTTCTTGTGCTTTCTTTTAGATTAGTTTTTTTCTGATTTCTTGAGTTTTGTACTTAATTCATTTTTTAAAAATATTTCTGTTTACTAATATTAAAATTATAAATTTTCAACTTAACTTTGCTTTAATTATATTACATAGAGACTTATATTATTATTTTCTACATAGACATCAAGGCTAGCCCAATTTTTTCTTTGACTCAAGGATTATTTAAAATTATTTTACTATAGGTTTAGTTTTATTTCATTTGATTAAAAATATTTTCTCTGATATTTTCTTTCATTACCTGAGAGAGGCATAATAAGTTTCTTTTTTGACTGATGAGTTTCTTGTAATTTCTGTAGGCTCATTTTGAAGCTACATCATTTAATACACAGCGAGTCATACGAGTTCTTCATTGTGGGCTGTAGCTTTTATTACTTTGATGTGTCTACTCCTACTTGTTTAGAGCTTTTCAGGCAACTGTTAGTCTGTGACCATTTCTTTTATCTCAGACTTCCTTAGCTCTCTTTAGCTGGATATATTTTTGATGAGGCTTACCTACAGGCCCTGGGCAATTCTGATTTCTGAAAATGTTTAATCAAGTTTCCTAGCTCTGACAGATGTCTGCCAAGTTGCTGTGGTTCTTTTTTTAAAATTTTCACCTGAAGATATGTTTTATCAATTTCAATATGTTTATTGAAGAGAGAGAGAGAGAGAGAAACATTGACTGGTTGCCTCCCATGCACAGCCCAAACAAGGATCAAATCTGCAACCTTTTGGTGTATGGGATCATGCTCCAACCAAATGAACTTGGTTAGGGCTGACTTGATTCTTAATGTTTCAAAATCTTCAGCTCATAATAACACTATCAAATAGTTATTTTTTAAAATATTTTATTTATTTTACTTTTAGAGAGAGGGGAAAGGAGGGAGAAAGAGATGGAGAGAAACATCAATGTGTGTTTGCCTCTTGTGTGCCCCCTGCTGGGGATCTGGCCTGCAACCATGGTCTGTGCCCTGACTGGGAATCAAACCCATGACCCTTTAGTTGGCAAGCTGGTACTCAATCCACTGAGCCACATCAGCCAGGTCCCAAGTATTTATTTTTAAATAAGTATTCTGTTGAAGGTAAACAAACTCATGGACATGGACAACAGAGTGATGATTATGAGGAGAGGGGCTATAAGGGGAATAAATAATAATGGGAAAATATAATTAAAATAAATTTAAAACATAAAATGAAAAAAAAATAGAGAAAATGGAAAAAATAAAAGGACAGATGAGGATAGAGATGGTTTTCTGCCTTCATTGGAGCTATCAGACCTGGGAAGAAACCATTCTGAATCTCTGTGCTAGACCGTAGTCTGCTGTGTGCAGGACATTGTGTTGGAGTACCACAACCAGCATTGGGGAGGAGGACTATTAGGAGGACAAAGGAAGAGTTGTGGTGTGATTGTCCTAGAGGGCCACAGGGAACTGGGTGGACAACTCAATAATTTATTCTCTTCTTCTTCGTATAGTGGGATGAACTGGAGGCAATTCTAATGCAACAGAAACTTCATTTTGGCACCTAAGCTAGGTGCCAAACCCACTAGCCAGAAAGGTTAAGTTGTAACTATTATCTGAGATCTTTAGAAACTGTCTCATAATTTTAATATTATTATATTATATTCTCCTTTCAGCTTACTTCTTTTTAATTTTCTCTTGTTCTGACATACTTCTGCCAGATTTAGAATGCCTTCTTGGATAAAATTTGATGTTGTGATAGCCATAGAGATATGCCACTCAGATCTGCCTTCAAGAGAACCACTGAGAAGAGTGCATCTGACAGATAACCTCCACTGGCTACACCTGTGATCCTCCACTGTGTTTGTGCTGAGGCCACAGTCTCAACAGTGTGCTCCCAGCCAATGATGAACCATGGAATATATAGGGCTGGCCTGCTACTGCCAAGTGCAATCTCCCCAGACAAACCCCTGTCCAGGGCTTTTCCTCAACCTTGCTAAGAGTTTCTGCATGCTGTGCTGCCACTTGAAGTTCTTTCTACACAACTGTCCTTTCTTCTTTCTTCTTTCACAGGTGTCAGAACAACATTGCAATCTGCTTACTCATGTTCCCTCGTCCCTTAACCTGCACAGGTGTTTCCTCCAATAAATGTCTTGTAGGTTTAATTCTGTCTTGGTGTCTGCTTTTTAGAGGGTCTACATCGGTAAACTTTTCTTTGGCCCCTGCATTTAATGCCCTTGCTTGCTTTCTCGGGCATTTGAGCCTTACCTCTCTCTAATACACCTTGAATTGATCATCCCTGTGGCTGTTTTTGTCAGGTTGTCTTCTCCATTTCAATGCCGGGCCTTCAGAACTTCACATTGACTGGTAAGAGATAGTACAACCCCAGCAGGTAAAAGAAACAAATACTGAAGGAATCAGACATAATAGAAATATTAGTACAAGCAGTGTGGAAGTGTGGATCTGCAGTCATTTGCCAGTATCCTTATGGACAGTTGTGTTTCAGAATACAGAGTGTTTTGAACTTTAGACAGGTAATATGGTACGTATAGTCAATATCATGTCATATACACCTGGGGCCTGTGGCAGCAAAAGCAGTAACATTTCTGTTGCAAAATTCATGAATATTTAGATAAAGATGGATAAACAGAATTAAAAACTACTTTTTAAAAGATAAGAAAGATACAAATTAACTTCAGGTCCATTTAGGTTGGGTTTAGCAATGAAATCCATTATCTTAATCTTTAAATTTTGTCAGAGCTTTCCACATTTGAACAGAAGGATTCTAGCCACTTTTAATAGAACTCCAATTTGTTGAACACACACTTCATGTCCAACATGGTGCTGAGCCTCAGTACTCTGCAAACATTATTTTATCTACACTTCACCTCAGTGTTATGAATAGGTGTTTTAGTTCCATTTTATACATGAGAAAATTGGGTCTCCATGAACTCTCAGAGGCCACATAAAGAGTAAATACCAAAGTTAAGGCCTGAGCCTCAAGGAGTCTTCCAGGACTTCAGCATAAAACTCACGTGCCTATGTGTGGTGAGCATAATCATCACTGCCTTGCGGCCTCGGTTACCTCTGTAATTCCACTCTCAGGGACTTTCACCTCTGCTTCTTTAGGACACAAAGCTGTTTCAGACATCAGTTTGTTCATGTAACACCTTGGCCTGTGCAAAGGATGAACATCAACTCACTTTAAAGCATGTCTCATGTCAGCTAATTTTGAAGATTTTCTCGCCCTATGTCTCCTCAGTGACACTGACCACCTCCTATCTGGTGTTCCATATTTTGAATATTTCTATCATCATCTAAAAGGTTTATTGAAATTTTTATCTTTCTATAAAAATTCTTGAAATTGGAGACTCTGCCTTACTCACGATTGTATTTCTGACAAAATAATGGGCATAATTAGTGCTTTTTTGAATGAATGGAAAGGAATGGAGGGATGCATAGATGGATGAATGAGTGAATGAATAAGTGGTTGTATAAATAAATAGTGAGTGAAAACACAAGTGAAAATGTGCTCCTAAATGCCCTCTAAGGAACTGGCACAGTTCTCTCAATGTCATGGCACACACACATGCACACTGCAGCTATTCACTGCTCAGAAGGTGGAAGTTTCTGCATATTATTTTCATATGTCTTGTTCTTTCTTTATTGAGAGGTCAGGGTGAGATGCAGGTATGAAGAAATAGGTGATGATTTGGATTTTAATCACATTGATTCTGAGATGCTAAGGAAACATTCATGTGGAGATGTCAAGAAGGTAAATAAAAATATGGGACAAGTGTTCAGAAGAGAAGGGTCAATGGTTAAAGCCAGAAAAAAGAATGAGACTGCTGAGGAAAAATCTGGCGACAGAGGAGGAGTAAGACCAGAGTCACTTGAGGCACATGGGAGAAAATGGGAAAAGAGTGTCAACAAAAGAGTAGGAGGAGCCTTTGTCCTAGAAGCCAGAGATGGGATACTACTCAAGAAGATGGGAATGGTTAACCCAATGCCCCCCCCCCCAAAAAAAAAAAAAACAGCAGAGAGCTTGAGGGCATTGGATGTAAGCGATTGTAGAGAAAGTTGTTTTGGATGACAATAAATGGGTGATGAAAAAGTAAGGGAAGCAAATATAGATCACTTTTTGAAAGAGAAGTAGAGATAGGATATTTAAATGGACCAGAAGAAAGACAAACTTGAGATGAGGAAGATTAGATGGAGATTGAATATATGATGTTGTTGGGCATATTAATCCAGCAGAGTTCTGTAGACTGTGGAAGAGGGTCCATGACACAAACAAGAAGAAAGAGGGGATATGTTCTCTTCTTTGCAAGAGAACAAGAAGGAAAAATAGAAACAAAGACATGGAGAACCAACCACCTGTGGATGAACAGCCCCATTATCCCTAAAATATTTTCAATGTTCTAATTAATGGTAGAGTTGAGATTCAGTCTTTGGAAATGGGAAGCTTCCTTGCACAATTCTGAATTCAGGTCAATTCACACGGAAAGGAAAGAGTTACAAGCCTGTTAACATTATTGTTCAAAAATGTAAAACCAGCATTTTTGTTCATCAGTTCAGATTAAAAACTTAATTTCATGGTGCGATGAACTCATACACAGTTATATCTATTAAGGTCACCCACTCTCAGCTTATCAGCTTACTTTGGGCATTGACAACTGTAAAACCCTTTAGGAAAAAATAATGGCTATCTCATACTTCACAGTACTCACAGTTTTACAGTAAATCAAAAATTTTGATGCTGAAATACCCAATAAAGTTCATCCCTCTAGTTCTCCTTCCATTGATCCATAATCTATGGTTTTACAAAACAAACAAAAAAATTCTGCAAGATATTCTCAAAGGTTTGACCAGGGAGAGAAGAGGAAGGGAGGTTTTTATTGCATCTTTCACTGTTCCAAGAGGCACATGACTTTTGTTTGAATTACTTATTTAGTTTCTCATTTTTTTAATATCATCTATTTCTCTTTTGCTACTGAAAATACTAAGGCCAAAATCAAATTAGCTTTTATTGTGCTTCTTATTGTAATAATTTATTAAAATTTTTGTCTTTCACACAAAGCGAATCTAGCATTTTTCTTAAAGCCAATGTGGCAATTAGTCAGTCTGGATTTAAATTGGACTGAAAATATATTCATATCCAAGGTTAAATGAACACACAAACATGATTTTACAGTATTACTTTTCTCTCTCCATATATACATATATCCACATATATGAAATATATGTATGTATATATACACATCTGATATATGTGTACGTATATTCACATACATATATATATGTGAAAAGTCATGAAAAAACTGCCTACTCTTCCTCTACCTTACCTAGAAACTATGTCTCCATATCAGTTGTCATAAATTCAGAACTTTCAGAAGCTTAAACTGAGTTAGTAACAGATCTAAAGATAGGGGATGGGGAGACAAAATTCAACCTTTGAAAGTTATAAAAGCATAATTGGTGTAGACTACTGCAGACCTACGGAACTGACTGCCCACACTGTCCAGACTGTGTTACACTGTCTGAATTCTGGATAAATTGCTGGTTCTCCTCTTTTACTGCTTTCACTCTAGTGGCAACATACTTTTTGTTGTTTATTTGGTGCTTCTTTTTCATTGTTTTCTTAGAGATTTTAATAGCTGTTATAATTCTTTCCTTGAATGATTATAAATTTCACTGGTTAAGTCATCAGGTCCTAGAATTGTTTTATTTTTTCTTAAATTTATATTGATATTGGTGATATTGGTTAATAAAATTATATTTATATTTATATTTATATTTATATTTATATTGGTGATATTGGTTAATAAAATTATATCAGTTTCAAGTGTACAATTCTATCATACATCATCTGCATATTGTACTATGTGTGCACAACCCAAAGTCAAGACTTATTTCATCACCATTTATTCCCCCTTTAGTCTCTTCTAATACCCCTCCCCCTCTCCTTCAGGTAACCAACATGCTGTTGCCTATATGTAGTTGTTTTTTCCTTAGTCCTTTCACTTTTTTCACCCAGCTCTAACCCCATTAATCTCTGACAGTTGTCAGCCTGTTCCTCTATGAGTGTTTCTATTTTATTTATTTTGTTCATTAGGTTCCACATGTAAGTGAAATCATATGGTATTTATCTTTCTGTGAATAGCTTATTTCACTTAGCATAATACTCTCCTGGTCCATCCATGATGTTGCAAAATATATGATTTCCTTCTTTTTTACAGCTAAGTAGTATTCCATTGTATAAATGTACTATGGCTTTTTAACGCATGTATCTACTGATGTGCACTTGGGCTGCTTCTAAATCTTGGCTATTATAAATAACACTGAAAAAACATAGGAGTGCCCTGGCTGGTGTAGCTCAGTGGATTGAGCATGGGCCTTGGAACCAAACAACCACAGTTTGATTCCCAGTCAGGGCACATGCCTGGGTTGCAGACCAGTTCCCAGCAGGGGACACACAAGAGGCAACCATACATTGATATTTCTCTCCCTCTCTCCTTCCCTTCCCCTCTAAAGATAAATAAATAAAATCTTTTAAAAAAAATAGGAGTGCATATATTCTTTTGAATTAGTATTTTGAATTTTTCAGATATATTCCCAGAAGTGGGATCACTTGGTCAAAAGACAGTTCCATTTTTAATTTTTTCAGGTAACTCCATACTGTTTTATTTTTTTAACCTTAAATTTATTTTTATTTTTTTTTATTTTAATTGTTGTTCAAGTACCGTTTTCTGTCTTTTACTCCCATCCCAGCCCACCTCCCCCAGCTCTTCCATTTCCACCTCCTCTAGTTTTTGTCCATGTGTCTTTTATACTTGTTCCATACTGCTTTCCACAGTGGCTGCACCAATCTGCATTCCAACCAACAGTGCATAGGGTTCTCTTTTCTTCACATCCTTACTAACACTTGTTGTTTGTTGATTTATTGATGATAGCTATTTTGACAGGTGTAAGGTGGAATCTCATTGAGGTTTTAATTTGCATGCCTCTGGTAATTAGTGACATTGAGTATCTTTTCATATATCTATTGGCCATCTGTATATCTTCTTCAGAGAAGTAACTATTGGGGACCTTTGCCCTCTTTTAAATTGAATTGTTTGGGGTTTTTTGGTGTTGAGTTTTGAAAGTTCTTTATAAATTTTAAATATTAACCCCTCATCAGAAGTATCAGTGAATATGTTCTTCCATTGAGTTGGTTGTCTTCTCATTTTGATGATGGTTTTCTTTGCGTTGTAAAAAGTTCTTAGTTTGATGTAGTCTCATCTGTTTTTTTTTCCTTCTTTTACTGTGGTTCAAATACAGTTGTCTCCATTTCCCCCAACTCTCCCCAACCCCAGCCATCCCTATCTCCCACCCTCAATCCTACCCTCCTTCGGCTTTGTCCACGTGTCCTTAATATATGTTCCTTGACAACCCTCCCTCCTTTCCCCCCATTATCCCTTCCCACCTTCCCTCTGGTTACTGTCAGTTTGTTCTGAATTTCATGTCTCTGGTTATATTTCGCTTTTATTTTTTATTTTGTTTCCTTTGCCCCAGGAGATTTATTTTTAATTACAAAGGGACATGTCAAAGATTTTATAGCTTTTATTTTATTCTAGGATATTTATGAGTCTTATGGTAAAGTTTTAAATCCATTTTGATTTTCTTCCTGTCTGTGGTGTAAGAAGGTGAATTATTCCCATTTTTGCATGTATCTGTCCAATTTTATAAACACCTTTGATTAAATACACTGTGTTTATCCCATGGTATATTCTTCCTTTGTTTGTCGAATATAAATTTGACCATATAGGTATAGGTTTATTTCTAGGCTCTCTATTCTGTTCCATCAATCACCATGTCTGTTTTTATGCCAGTACCATGTTGTTTTGATTTCTTTGGCTTTGTAATATAAATTTATATCAGGTAGAGTGGTTCCATCAACTTTGATTTTTTCTCTCAAGACTGCTGTGGCTATTTGCAGTCTTTTGTGGTTCTATATACATTTTTGTAATATTTGGTTTAGTTCTATAAAATACACCACTGGTATTTTGATTGGGATTGTGTTGAACCTATAAATGTCTTTCAGTGGTTTGGACATTTAAATGATGTAAATTCTTCCTATCTGTGAATATGATATGTGCTTCCACTTACTTGTATCATCTTCAATTTCTTTCTTCATTTTATCATTCAATTACAGTTGACCCCATTTCCCCCCATTACTCTCCCCTGCCCTACCCACCCCTGCCTCCTACATCCACTCCTCTGCGCCCCTCCCTCCCCCCACCATTGTCTTTTTCCATGGGTCCTGTACACATGTTCTTTGGTCTTTTACATCTTTGGTTAAATTTATTCCTAGGTAACTTTGATGCAATTATAAATGAGATTATTTTCTTAGTTTCCATTTCTGATAGTTCACAATGGGTTTATAAAAATGAAACTGATTTCAAAATATTTGTTTTGTATCCTACTACTTTACTGAATTCACTTATAAGTTCCTTGTAGTTTTTGGTGGAATCTTTAATGTTCTCTATATACAGTATTTTGTCATCTGCAAATAATGACACTTTTACTTCTTTCTCCCTTTCCAATATGGATGCCTTCTATTTCTTCCTCTTGCTTGAATGCTGTGGCCAGGACTCCCAGAACTATATTGAATAACAGCACTAAATGCCGATACCCCTGTCATTTTCCTTATCTTAAGTGAAACGCTTGTAATTTTTTGCCCTTTGAGTTTGGGTTTGTCATATATGGGCTTTAATATGTTGAGGTATGTGCCCTACATTCCCACTTTGCTGAGAGTTTTTATTATAAGCAGGTGCTGAATTTTTATTAAATGCATTTTTAACTGCATCTATTGATAACTTCATGTGATTTTTATTCTTTGTTTTTTTATGTGGTGTGTCATGTGTTTTGATTTGTGAATATTATACCAACCTTGCAGCCACAGAATAAATCCCAATTGGTCAT
The DNA here is from genome assembly GCA_004027735.1 of Carollia perspicillata. Lineage (NCBI taxonomy): Eukaryota > Metazoa > Chordata > Mammalia > Chiroptera > Phyllostomidae > Carollia > Carollia perspicillata. The sequence goes on along the minus strand of PVKM010015805.1, from coordinate 2,769 downwards.
GTTGTATGATCTTTTTAATGTATTACTGGATTCAGTTTGCTAATATTTTGTTGAGGATATTTAGCATCTATGTTCATCAGAAATATTGACCTATAATTTTATTTCATTGTAGTTTCTCTATCCATTCTTGTAATTAGGGTAATGCTAGCCTCATAAAATGAGCTTGGGGGCCTTCTCTTGAAATTTTTAGAATAGTTTGAAAAGGATAGGTGTTAGTTCTTTGAACGTTTGGTAAAATTCACCTGTGAAGCGGCCTAGTCTAAGACTTTTGTTTTTTGGAAGTTTTCTCAATTGTTGCTTCAATGTCATGAGTTGTTTCAGTCTGTTCAGATGTTCTGATTCTTCTTGATTTATTTTTTGAAGATTGTATGTTTCTAGGAATTTATCTATTTCATCCAGATTGCTCAATTTTTTGGCATATAGTTGTTTTAATATTTTCTTACAATCTGTTGTATTTCTTTGGTGTCAGTTGTTAATTCCACTATTTCATTTCTTATTTTATTTATTTGAGTCATTGCTCTTCTTGACAGTATAGTCTAAGGTTTGTTAATCTTGTTTATCTTCTCAAAGAACTGGTTCTTGGTTTCCTTGGTCTTTTGTGTTGTTTTATTTTTACACTACTTTATTTCTGCTCTTATCTTTATTATTCCCTTTCTTATTCTCATTTTGGGCTTTTTTATTTTGTATTTTAGTTCTTTGAAGTGTAAAGTAAGATTGTTTAGTTGAGATTTTTCTTGATCTATTTTTAGGTAGGCTTGTAATACTCTGAGTATCCCTTTTAGGACTGCTTTCTCTGCATCCCACAGATTTTGGGTTGTGTTCCTATTTTTGTTTCAAATATCTCTTAATTTCTTCCTTGATCTCATTGTTAACCTATTCATTGTGTATTAGAGTGTTATTTAATCCCTCTCCCATATGTTTGTGTGTTTTTTTTCCATTTTGATTTATTTCTAGTTTCATACCATTATAGTCAAAGGAGATGCTTAACATAATTTCAAGCTTCCTAAATTTACTGAGACTTGCTTTTTATCCTATAATATGGTCTACTTTAGAATTGATGTGCACTTGACAAGAATGCATATTCTGCCACTTTTGGGGTAAAGTGCTCTGAAGGTGTTAATTATACTCATCTGGTCTAGTGTGTCTTTTAAGGCCACTGTTACCTTGTTGCTTTTCTGTGGGGGAAATCTGTCCATTGGTATCAATGGGGTGTTAAAATCCCCTTCTATGACTATATTAATGTTTAATTTTTCCTTTATGCTCACCAACACTTTCTTAGTATATTTAGGTGCTCCTATGTTGAGTGTATAAGTGTTTATTAGGGTTATATTCTCTGTTTAATGATTCCTTTATTATTATGTAGTGTTCTTTTTTCTCTTACTTTAGCTTATTTTAAACTTTATTTTGTCTGATATAATATTGCTACCCCAGCTTTTTATTAACTGTCATTGCATGAGATAACTTTTTTTCATCTCTTTACTTTCAGTCTGTGTTTTTTTTTTTTTAATTGAGGTAGGTATCTTACATTACATAAAACAAGATCTCTCTCTCTCTGTCATCTATCTATCATCTATGGACCTTGTTTTGTTATTCACTTAGCTACCCTAAATCTTTTGATTGGAGCATTTAAGTCATTTACATTTAAAGTGATTATTGATACATATCTTTGTATTGTGATTTTATTCTTTATTACTTTGTTCCTTTTTTTTCTTATTTTTCCTCTTAAAGAAGGTCCTTTAATTTTTCTTATTATACTGTTTTGATGGTAATAAACTCCTTTAGCTTTTTCTTATTGGGAAGCTATTTCTTCTTAACTTTTAAATAATAGTCTTGCTGGGTAAAGGAGTTTGGTTGCAGGTCTTTGATTTTCATCACTCTATTTTATGCCAATATATCTGGCCTGAAATGTTTCTGTTGAGAAATCAGCTGACAATCATATGGAATCTCCTTTGTAGGTAACTGTGTTTTTCTTACTGCTTTTAAGATTCTCTCCTTGTCTTTAACCTTTGCCATTTTAATTATGATATGTCTTGTTGTGGGTTTCTTTGGGTTCATCATTTCTTAGACTCTCTACACTCCCTGGGCTTCTCTGTCCTTTTGCTTCACCAGGTTAGGGAAATTTCAGTACTTATTTTTCTCAAATAAGTTCTCAATGTTTCTCTCTCTCTGTTCCCCTTCTGGTACCCCTATGATTCAGATGATGTTGTGTTCCCGGTTGTCGCAAATGTCCCTTAAACTATCCTCATTTTTTAAAGTTTTCTTTATTTTTGTTGTTCTTATTGGATATTTTTGCTACTTTGTATTTCAAATCACTGATTCACTGCACTGCTTCATCTAAAGCTTATTCTTTCTAGTATATTCTTCATTTCAGCTATTGTATTTTTCATTTCTGACTGGTTTTCTTGTTTTTTTTTTCATGTTTTTGAAGTTCTCACAAAGTTTCTCTAGTATCCCTCTAAACACTTTGGATTCTATGTCTGATAAATTGCTTTCCTCCATTTCATTTAGAGTTTTTTCTGGAGGTATCTTCTATTCTTACATTTGGGGCAAGCTTTTGTCTCTTCATTTTTGCTACCTCTTTGTGTTTGCTACCTCAGTCACTCAGTTCTCTGTATCTCAGCCCAGGCAGCTGACTCTCTGCAGGTCATGAGCTCCACAGGGTGTGTGGACGGGGAGTCAGGAGGTGGGGCAAGTGCTTCCCCCCAGGCTGATGCCATAAGGAGTGGACTGCTCCACTCAAGAAAGACAGTGTCTGTGCTGTGGGAGAAA
>PVKM010015804.1:0-27495 GCA_004027735.1 Carollia perspicillata | reverse complement strand
GCCTAGTCACCAAGTTGTGACGTTGTCTGTGGGGGCGGGGTCAGAGAGGGAACAATGGCGCCCTTTTGTGCTCTCTCGAGTTTGCGTCCCCTCTGCTGCCTCCCACACGCAAACTGCGCCCCTCTGGCGTTGGTTCCCAGGTGGGAGGGCCTATGCACACTCCGGGACCCCGCGGGTCTCCTTGGCAACCTCTCCTGTGAGGCTGGGAGCCTCTCCTGGCACCTTTTCAATAGGTGTTTTTAGGCTTATTTCCCGTTGCTGGGGCCCTGTGCTGTGCAGTCTGTCTCACTGCCCACTCTTGCCTAGTTTATCTGCACGCGAATATGTGTCCACAGTTGGCCAACTGCCCTGTGTGCCTTGCATGTTCTGCTCGTCTCCTCCCGTCTCCTCCCTGCGTCTGGGGTCTGCAAGCTCCACGCCACCTACGGCTGGGCGCCCGGCGCTCCCGAGCCTGGCAGCCACCACGTTTTCCTGCCGCTTTCTCTCTCCGCCGCCTCCCAACTCCGCCCCTCTTACCGGTCGGGTTGAATGGTTGTCGACTTCCGTATTTCAATTTTCTGTGTTCTGGTTGTGTTATTGTTTATAAATATTTGTTGTCCTTAATCTTGGTTGTGAGAGGAGGTACAGTGTTTCCACCTACGCCTCCATCTTGGCCGGAAGTCACTTAGTTTGTTTTTTAGATTCAATTGTTGATAGTTGTGAATTTATTGCCATTTTAATATTTATAGTTTTGATCTTCTTTTTCTTAAATAAGTTCCTTTAACATTTCATATAATAGTGGCTTGGTGATGATGAACTCCTTTAGTTTTACCTTGTCTGGGAAGCAGTTTATCTGTCCTTCCATTCTAAATGATAGCTTTCCTGGATAGAGTAATCTAGGTTGTAGGCCCTTGCTTTTCATCACTTTGAATACTTCTTGCCAGTCCCTTCTAGTCTGCAAAGTTTCTTTTGAGAAATCAGCTGATAATCTTATTGGAACACCTTTGTAGGTAACTGTCTCCTTTTCTCTTGCTGCTTTGAAGATGCTCTCTTTGTCTTTAACTGTTGGCATTTTGATTATGATGTGTCTTGGTGTGGTCTTCTTTGCATCCAACTTGTTTGGGACTCTTTGTGCTTCCTGGACTTGTATATCCATTTCCTTCACCAAATTAAGGAAGTTTTCTTTTATTATTTTTTCAAATACATTTTCAGTTTCTTGCTCCTTCTCCTTCTGGCATCCCTGTGATTTGAATGTTGGTACACTTGAAGTTGTCCCAGAGACTCCTTACCCTATCCTCATTTTTTGGATTCTTTTTTCTTCTTGCTGTTCTGATTGAATTTTTTCTTCCTTGTGTTCCAAAAAATTCATTTGATTTTCAGCTTCATCCACTTCATTGTTGATTTCCTGTAAATTTTTTTTTATTTCACTTAGTATAACCTTTATTTCCCCCTGGGTCTTTTTTACGTTGTTGAAGTACCCAATGAGTTTCTTGAGCATCCTAATAACCAGTGTTTTGAACTCTGCATCTGATAAGTTCCTGATCTCCACTTTATTTAGTTCTTTTTGTGGAGTTTTGATCTGTTCTTTCATTTGGGTCATGTTTCTTTGTCTCCTCATTTTGGCAGGCTCCCTGTGTTTGTTTCTATGTATTAGGTAGAGCTGCTATAACTGTCTGTCTTGGTAGCATGGCCTAATGTAAAAAAAAAATGCACCTGAAAGTTGGATGGGATGGAGCCTGATGAAATTACCAGGGTAGGGCAACCAATGTGAACAAGGTTGCTGGAGTCTCAGATATGGCGCCACGTGCTCTGTATCTCTGTGTTGGGGGAGGGCTCAGAAAAGGGACAATTGCTGCTGCCTGGTCTCTGAAGTTTTGTCTGGGAGGAAAATGTCCCCTGGCACTTGTTCTGATGCCAGACACTTTAGTTTCTCCCCATATGCCATTGGTGCCCTTCCAGTTGCTGCCCCAGTGCTAGAGCCTAGAGGGAGTGAATCTGTGTAAGTCCTAGGATGGTTGTGGACCCTTTAAGAAGAGACACCTGAGAATCCCAGTTTCTTCCACTGCCCTAACCTCTACTGGTTTTTACCATCAGAAGTTATGGGGACTTAACTTCTTGGCACTTGAATCCTGGGCTAGGTAGTCTGGTGTGGAGCTGGGATCCCTCACTCCCAAGATATCCCTCTCAATTTTTTTATCCACCACATGTAGGTGTGGGACTGCCTGCTCCACATCTGCATCTCTGTCCCTGCTACCAGTCTGAATGAATGTGACTTCTTTAATTCCTTGGTTGTTGGACTTCCATACAGCTTGATTTTCTGATAATTCTGGGTGATAGTTGTTTTGTAATTTAGTTGTAATTTTTTGCTTTGGTTATTCAAGGATGCGAGCTGTGTTTACCTATGTCTCCATCTTGACTGGAAGTCCTCAAGTCTGTGTTTTTTAAAACAGCTCCCATTGATGGATCATTGGGCAGAATATATGTTCTAAAGACTGCAGTGAGGGTGAGAAGCCTCTGATTGCTCAAGTCCAGCTTGCTGGTCAATTGAAAGTCATATCCTTTCAATTATGTCCTTCAACACCGACTATAATTGTGGATTCATCTATTTATCCTTTCAATTCTATAGGTTTTTGCTTCACATGTTTTGCAGTTCTGCTGTTTGGTACCATGCATTTAGTATTGTTATACCTTTTTGGTGGATTAGCCTGTCTATTATAGAATGTCCCTCTACTTAATAATCTTCTTTGCTTTAAAATGTACTTTATCTGATATTAATATAGATTAATATTATATTTATATAAGTAAAATATATTCATATTTTCTCCTTTCTTTCAGTTTTTTTTAAACAGCATAAAGTTGGATAATGTATTTTATTTCACTCTGACAATCTCAGTCTTTTAATTGATGTATTTTCATAATTTGGATTTCTTAAAATTTTTGATACGTTAGCACTTAAATTAGTGATTTTATTTTTTTATTTTCTATATGTTCTGTCTGCTTTTTGTTTCTCTCTTTCCTGTTAGGGTTACTTAAACATAGTTGTAGAGCTCCGTTTTGATTAATTTATAGTGTTTTGCAGTGCCTCTCTTTGTACACCTATTTTACTGGTTGCTCTTGGTATTATATTGTGAACAAAGAGGGCAAGCCTGACAAGTACAATAACTGAAAGTAACCACATTAGTTGTTTTGATAAAAAAATTCTAACTGATCAGGTTATAATGAAAAATTGTATCCTAAGACATATATGATACATTAATCTTTACCTTGAACATAACCTTTTCATTGTTTTTTTTTTTGCATTTAGAATAACACACTTAAAATGTCTGAATGATCTCTTCTCCAGACCTCAAGAAATAAATCCCCAGGATACCAAGTCAGATGACCCCAACATTTCTCATTATTATGTATTTTACATGAATATTTCTATAAAATACTTTAAATTTGAACTACCTTGTGTCTACCAATTTAAAAGAAATATGTATCTATTCATTTTTTGTTGTATTATTGTTTTTTATTTAACCATATTTTATTGATTATACTATTATAGTTGTCCCATTCTTCCCCCTTCACTCCCCTCCACCCTGCACACCCCCTCCCACCCACATTTCCCCCCTTTAGTTCATGTCCATGTGTCATACTTATAAATTCTTTAGCTTCTACATTTCCCACACTACTCTTGCCCTCTCCCTGTCTGTTTTCTCCCTACTGTCTATGCTACTTATTCTCTGTATCTTTTCCCCCTCTCTTCCTCCCACTTCCCTGTTGCTAACCCTCCATGTGTTCTCCATTTCTGTGGTTCTGTTCCTATTCTAGTTGTTTGCTTTTGTTTTTGCTTTAGGTTTGGTTGTTAATAATTGTGACTTTGCTGTCATTTTACTGTACATGGTTTTTATCTTCTTTTTCTTAGATAAGTCCTTTTAACATTTCATATAATAAGGGCTTGGTGATGATGAACTCCTTTAACTTCACCTTATCTGGGAAGCACTTTATCTGCCCTTCCATTCTAAATGAAAGCTTTGCTGGATATAGCAATCTTGGATGTAGGTCCCTGCCTTTCATGACTTGGAATACTTTCCAGCCCCTTCTTGCCTGCAGGATCTCTTTTGAGAAATCAGCTGACAGTCTGATGGGAACTCCTTTGTAGGTAACTGTCTCCTAATCTTTTGCTGCTTCTAGGATTCTCTCCTTCATTTTAACCTTGGCTAATGTAATTATGATGTGCCTTCGTGTGTTCCTCCTTGGGTCCACCTTCTTTGGGACTCTCTGAGCTTCCTGGACTTCCTGGAAGTCTATTTCCTTTGCCAGAATGGGGAAGTTCTCCTTTATTATTTGTTCAAATAAGTTTTCTACTTGTTGCTCTTCCTCTTCCCCTTCTGGTACCCCTATAATTCAGATGATGGAACGTTTAAAGATGTCCTGGAGATTCCTAAACCTCTCCTCATTTTATTGAATTCCTGTTTCTTCATTCTTTTCTGTTCAGTTGTTTCTTTCTTCCTTCTCGTCCACACCATTGATTTGAGTCCCAGTTTCCTTCCCATCACTATTGGTTCCTTGTACATTTTCCTTCATTTCACTTAGTGTAGCCTTCATTTGTTTATCTAATTTGTGACCAAATTCAACCAATTCTGTGAATATCCTGATCACTAGTGTTTTGAACTGTGCATCTGATAGGTTGGCTATCTCTTCGTTGCTTAGTTGTATTTTTTCTGGAGCTTTGATCTATTCTTTTGTTTGGGCCATTTTTGGGGGTCTGTTTGTGCCTGTTATGTAGTGAGGGGCAGAGCCTTAGGTGTTCACCAGGGTGGGGCAACCCACATCGCTGGGTTATGATGCTATATGTGGGAGAGAGGTCCGAGAGGGAACAATGGCGCTTGCTCTGCTCTCTGCTGGATTTCAGTCACTTCCCCATCTTCCCCCAAGCAAATTGGGCCCTTCTGGTGCAAATTTCCATGTGGGTGGGCTTGTGTATGTTCTAGGACCCTGTGGGTATCTCCAAGGAACTCTCTTGTGAGGCTGGTATTTTCTCCTGGCACCCCAAACCCCATAGGTGTTTTCAATTGGTGCTTTGAGGCTTTATTTCCCTGAGCTTGGACCCTGGGTTGCGTGGTCTGCCTGGTTCCCCAATGTTGCCTGGTTTATCTGTATGCAAATATGGGGCCACCAGGTGCCTTGTGCGCCACTCCACAATCCACCACCTCACTGAGTCTGCCATGCGGCCTTGTGCGCCCGGGGTCACCCAGCGCACACTTTACTGTGACCCCTCTCCACCCGGGTGCCCGCCTCTGGCCCTCCTACTGGTCTGGATGGATGTCTACTTTAACTTCTTGGTTGTCGGACTTCCATACAGTTCAATTTTCTGTCAGTACTGGTTGTTTTTTGTCTCTAAATTGTTGTCCTTTTTTTGGTTGTGTGAGAAGGCCCAGTGTGTCTACCTATGCCTCCATCTTGGCTGGAAGTCTATTTTTTATTTAATGTAAAGATTTCCCCACTTTACTTTTCCCCTGCCTCCTTAATCTACCACCAAGGGATCTCATGTACTTTCCTTTACATCTTTTAGTTTGATTCTAATAGACAAAATCAACTGCAAAATTTCTGCTCATTAGAGAATTTTCTCAATCCTTTCAAGATTTTGCTTCTAGGTACGACCCTCAGCCCTTTGACTCAAATAAATGCCTAAACTTTTCTTTATGTTTGGAATTTCTTTCATCAACATTTACTTCAGCAACTGTGAAGGGACTCCAAAGAAAATGACCCAGGGCTACCCTACAGACCTAGATCTAGTGCTAAGTACCAGCAGGGACCCATTGTGCCCCACTGGCTCTCTATTTCACACTGGGTGAACTTGTGTGATTTCTCTTTTTCAGTCTTGGATTTTCTGGCTCTTTGGTTGCAGGTCCTGACTTTGAGCTGTTCTTAGAAAATCCTCAAGGTGGCGCTAAAAGATAAGGGAAAATAGGGAAGTATGGCTGTATTTTTACGTTTCTGTATTTCAATTGGTATTGCTTTCTGAGAATCTAAACAACGAAAAAAATCCTTATGAGAGACTGACACTGCGACCCACAACATAACATCTGTAGAAATTTGTTTAGGCTATACAGCTTTCAAAAGGAAACTAAATTCGCAATGGGAAATCGTGCTTCTAAGATGGACAGCCACCTGTTAGTACTTCCATGAGATTCATGTACAATTCATATGGAGATTTCACATGGTCATATTTACAGAAATGAGGAGCAGTTGATATACCTAAGTAGATTTTTCTGTGTGCTCAATTGGAAAAACTGGTTCTGAAATGAGACAAAATGAATGGGAAGTTTACTTCATTTTGAAATTAAAATCTCTTCCCTCCAGGAAGTTAAAAATTTTTTTACAGATGGTCTCTGAATTTAAAAAGGTTTCTAAAGCTACTCACTACCAACAACAGACCACGCCAACTGTACCACTATGTCCTTTAACCTCTGAACCCCATTGTCTAGACTCCCCTTCCCTTCATCCTTCTTCTCTCCTTTCATCTCTTCCTTCTTTGCTGCCTCTGCTGACTGAAAAAGAAACTAAAAATAGAGAAATATACCAGGACAAACTAGAATGTCCAGAAATTCTGTCAGCTCCCTTTAAAGAAAAGCCAGTAGCAAGAAAGCATTTTTCCTTTGGGGGCCAGTTACTCCAGGTGCTGGCATGTGCCACAGGAGTTTGCTACTACATGGGAAAGACTACTTTTTTCCTCTGGAGGAACTTTCCATGGTGTAGCTTTAGAATGTCTTGGGATTTTGATAATTACCAATTGTCTTGCTTGCTGCATAGAATCTAATAACTCTGTGACCTGTTTTCCATTCTTTATAGACTGCCTTGAGGCAGTTACGAAGCCTCATTGTTTCCATAACATTCCAAGTCATGAGCTATACCAAAGGTAGACAGACTATAAAAATAAAATTTGCCCATTTGATCTTTAGCCAATTGGCAAGCTTAAGTTAGAGTAATTAATTCAGCTTAGTGGGCAGATCTTATTTCTGGAAAATAAGAACTTTTAATTCATCTGCCAGGGTATATCCAGCTTGCTAATGTCCCAATTCATTTTTGAGATAAAATCCATCTGTAAATCAAATTAAGTCAGCATTGTCAATAGGACTTTCCTGTAAATCATTCCTAGGAGCAAGAAGGTGATCAGAAAATAAAATGCACTTTTGAGTTTCCTCATTTTGTAAAGATTGTAGCAAAATTGTTAGGTTAAAACTGTTTCATTGAGCTAGTAATATTAGGTGCAGAAAGCAAGAGTACTTCATAAAAAGCCAGTTGATTGGCAGAGATGTGCTGAGCATGATAAGCATTCAGTAAGGTTGAACAGAATGAGGAGCATAAATGGTGAAAGGAGAGCCCATAATTATTTCTTTTGTTTGTTTGTATAATATGGCTAGAGCAGAGCTGGCCCTTAAATAAGGAGAGGAGTCCTTTTTTATTGAGTTTAACTGTTGATATAATATCCTATAGGTCTATGATGATCTTCATGTTTCTCTGATTATAAAACATCTTTACAGAACGTTTTTTTGTAAAAACATAAGAGTAAAATGTAATTGTCTATAAATGATAAAAGACTTAAAATTGGCCATGGTTAAAGATCTGGTGAGAGTCCACTTACATATGTACGTGCATTAAAATAATGTGGTTGATTTAATAATCCATTCCAATTTTAGTTTGACCACAGTGAGACGTTACTTCACACCTTTCAGAATGGCTATCATCGATAAATCAAGAAATAAGAAGTGTAAGTGAGGATGTGGAGAAAAGGAAACTGTCATATACTGTTGGTGGCATTATATATCAGTGTAACCACTACAGAAAACAGAGTAGAAGTTTTTCAAGAATTTAAAAACAGAGCTGCCATTTGATTCATGCACTTCCATTTTGACATGTTTATCTGAAGAAAACAAAAACACTAATTTGAAACAATATATTCATCTGTGTTTATTTCAGCACTACTAGTAATAGCCAAGATATAGAAGCAACCTAGATGTCCACAAGTAGATGAATGGGTACAGAAGAAGTGCCATATGTAAATGATGGGATACTATTCAGCAATAATAAAGAATGAAATCTTGCCATTTGCAACAACATGGATGGACCTAGAGGATATTATGCTAAGTGAAATAAGTTAAACAGAGAAAGTCAAATATAGTATGGTTTCACCTATATGTAGAATCTAAAAAAAACCAAAATAAATGAATAAACACAATAAAACAAAGAGACCCATAGACATAGGGAATAAGCTAATGGTTCTCAAAGGGGAGGGTACTGGGAGAATGGGAACAAAAAACAAACAAAACCCAAAACAAAAATGATTTTGTTTTGCTAATCCTTAGCAACTGTTCTAATTATTTCTGAAATTTTGTGTTTTTTGCTTGTTTTCTTCAGCCTATATACCTAATATTTTATGTTGAATTCTTAAGAAGATTTAGTTTATTTATCTTTAGAGAGAGAGGAAGGGAGGGAGAAAGAGAGGGAGAGAAACATCGATGTGAGAGAGAAACATGGATTGGTTGCCTCCTGTATGTGCCCCAACCAGGTCCGAACCTGCAGCCCAGGCATGTGTCCCAACCAAGAATCAAACCAGCAACCTTTTGCTTTGTGGGACAACACCCAACCAACTGAACCACACTGGTCAGGGTTATATGTTGAATTCTTACAGCATTTCTTTAACTTTTTTTTAATCCTCACCTGAGGACATGTTTTTCTGCCATTGATTTTAGAGAGAGGAAAGGGTGGGGGCAGGGAGAGATAGGTAGATGTGAGAGAAACATGGATTGGTTACCTCCCATACATGCCCCAACCAGGGTTGGAACCTGCAACCAGGGTATGTGCTCTGACCCAGAATTGAACCCACAGCTTTCTTGTATAGTCGACGATGTTCCAACCAACTGACCACCTGGCCAGGGCTACAGCATCTCTTTTTCTTTAATATACTTTATAGTCAGAATTTAAGCAATTTGCAATTATTTTAAAAGTTAATGATCATTTTGTTTTCTTTTTAAATATAGTTTGCAAAATATAAAATGTTTATATAGTATTAAGAATAATGATAAGATATAATCCCAGCAGTGGAATTGCTGGGTCAAAAGGCAGTTCCATTTTTAGTTTTCTGAGGAAATCCCATACTGTTTTCCACTGTGGCTGCACCAGTCTGCATTCTCACCAACACTGTACTAGGGTTCCCTTTTCTCCACAGCCTTGTCATTACTTGTTTTTGTTGATTTGTTTATGATGGCCACTCTGAGTGTTGTGAAGTGGTATCTCTTTGTGGTTTTAATTTGCATCTTTCTGATGGGTAGTGATGCTGAGCATCCTTTCATATATCTCTGGTCCCTCTGTATGTCCTCCTTGGTGAAGTGTCTATCCAGGTCTTTTGCCCATTTCTTAATTGGATTGTTTGTCTTCCTGGTGTGGAGTCATGTGAGTTCTTTATATATTTTGGAGTCCCTAAGTATCCTGAAACACCAATTCAAAAGAACTTATACACCCCAATGTTCATAGCGGCACAATTTACAATAGCCAAGTGCTGGAAACAACCTAAATGCCCTTCAGTAAATGAGTGGATCAAAAAACTATGGTACGTTTACACAATGGAATACTAAGCAACAAAAAGGAAGAAGGAACTCCTACCCTTTGCGACAGCATGGATGGAACTGGAGAGCATTATGCTAAGTGAAATAAGCCAGGCGGTGAAAAACAAATAGCATATGATCTCACTGATTAGTGGAACCTAATTAACAAAACAAACAACTGAGCAAAATATAAACATGGAAATAAAGAACAAACTGACAATAACCAGAGGGGCAGGGGAAGGGAGATAATTGGGCAAAAAGGGGAACAGTCATCAAGGAACATGTATGAAGGACCTGTGGACAAAGACAACGGGGAGAGAGAGGATTGAATGTGAGAAGTGAGGGTGGGTAAGGCAGGGGAAGGTAATGGGGGAAAATGGGGACAACTGTAATTGTACAACAATAAAAGGGAAAAAAGAACAATGATAAAATTAATATTTGTAACACTCCTCCCCCCACACACACAAAAGAAAAAAAAGAAATGCTGTAGGAATGGTTTCCTTTTATGTTGTGGCTTTTTTCCCATGTTGGTGTACACCAGCTGACTCCCTTAGGGCAGGGTCCAGATTGGGCTGGGTGGAGGTGTTTCTTCCTTTTCCCAGGGTCCCCAGTGGTGAGTCCCTCTGAGCCTGAACCTCAGTTAATGAGTCCTTGCCATTGCTTTCCTCTGCCACTTTGAGGACACTAGTAATCATAGGGAAGGGTCTTCTGTGCTCAAACTGAATGGAAGCATGTGACTTTGCTTTATGCTGTCCCTTCCGTCTCTCACCCCACACCCATCAGCCTCTCCTGGCTCCACCCACACTGTCCATCCTGTCAGTAACCCCTATTCAACCCTGTCCTCTTCTTAGTCTCTGTCTCTTATCCCAGTTCCTTGAGTCAAAGCATCTGTTAAGCACTCTACTGGATTCTGGATGCTAGCCCCTCTCCTGGAATCTTCTCCCTTAGTGCCTCATTCTGCAGCCTAGGAGTCCATTCCACCCTGATTTTCTTTATCTGAGGTTCCTGGAGCCCAACCCCAAACTCCACCAACATCTTACCTTTTAAAAAATTTACTGATTAAAAAATTGTTGGTCCTTAGATTGATTTATTTGGAAATTGACTCCTTTGTTAGGACACAGATATTTCCAGAGATGTGAGGACATTATCTCACATTTATTTTACTCTTACTCTGTGCTAGAAACAAGCTAGAAACAAGAGAGTGATTCTTATCTTTTTGTTAGATGGGGAGGGGCAAAAATAGATAATAGTAACAATGATGGAGGGACTGAGAAATAGTGCAAAGGAGAATGTAAAAAAAAGGTAGAACTGTAACCAATAATCTACAAAAAGAGAGACTGTAGAGTCATGTAAAATGCTCAATTAAAGTAAAAAGTAAAATAGTGTAATACAAAAATAAGAACAAAGAACAAGTGTAACAAACAGAAAACAGTAACAAGTATATTAAATATTAATTTAATTATGCCATTGATTACTTTGAATGTCAATGATCTAAATGTATTAAATAATAGACAGAGATTGTCAGAGTGAATGAAAAAACAAGACCCAAGTACATGGAGAAAAGCACATCATTCTAACATCAGTTCAGAGAAGACACGTGTAGCTATATTAATGTCAGAGAGAGTACTTTAAAAGGAAACTTATCAGGGATGAAGAAAGGCACTATATCATGACAGAGGGTCAATTCTCTAAGAAGACATATCAATTCTTAGCATGCATGAGCCTAACAACAGAACATAAAATTATACAAGGAAAAAATAGAATTGTAAAGAGAAATAGATGAATTCACTATCATAGTTGGAGACTTCAACACTTCTCTATCAGAAATCAACAGATACAGTAGGCAAAAATTCAGGAAGGACATAGCTGTACTCAACAACAGCACTGGCAAATGTGATGCAATTAGCATCTGTAGACTACTTCATCTTACAAGAGAAGAATACACATTATTCTCCAGCTCACATAGAAAATTCACTGAGATAGGTCTATATAGCACACCTAAATAAATTTAAAAGTGTAGAAAACATACAATGTCTGCTCCCAGACAACAATGGAATTAAAGTAGATATCAATAACAGAAAGATGACTGCAAAATCTCAAAATATGCAAAGATTAAGCGCACTTCTAAACAACACATCAATCAAAGAAGGAATCTCAAGAGATACTGGAAAGTATTTTGAACTAATTGAAAATAGAAATGCCACTTATCAAAATTTGTGGAATGCAGTAAAAGCAATGCTCAGAGGGTGATTTATAGTACTAAATGTATATTTTGGAAACCGATTAATGGATTAATAACCTAAGTTTTTAACTTGGGAAACTAGGAAGAAAAGAGCAAATTAAATTTAAAGTAAGCAGAACAGCAGAAATGGTAAGAATTAGAACGACAATCAATGAAATTGGAAATAGGAAATGAATAGAAAAAAATCATTGAAACCAAAAGCTAGATCTTTTAAATGATAAAACTACATTGATAAGCTACTACCCACGCTAAGAAAAAAAGAGAGAAGAGAGAGGACATGTAATTACTAATATCAAAAATGAAAGAGGGGACTTCTGGTCAAGATGGAGGCATAGGTAGATACACTATGCCTCTCGCACAATCAAAAGAAGGACAACAACAAATTTAAAAACAAAAGTAACCAGAACTGCCAGAAAATCAAACTTATGGAAGTCCAACAACCAAGGAGTTAAAGAATAAATATTCATCCAAACCGGTAGGAGGGGCACAGGCACCTGGGGTGGAGTGGATGCACGGCAAGGTGGTAGCTGGAGGACCTGGGTGGATGGGGCAGTGGCTGTTAGACTGGGTGGCCCCACATATGTGTGCAGATAAACTGGGAGGAACTGGGGAGCGAGACAGACCATGCAACCCAGGGTTCCAGCACAGGGAAATAAAGCCTCAAAACCTCTGACTGAAAAAACCTGTTGGGGTTGTAGTGGCAGGAGAAACTCCCAGCCTCACAGGAGAGTCTGTTGGAGAGACCCATGGGGTCCTAGAACGTACACAAACCCACCCACCTGGGAATCAGCACCTGAAAAGTCACAATCTGCTTGTGGGAAGTGAGGGAAGTGATGGAAAGTGGGACAAAAGCCAAGCAAGTGAGCAAGCGGCCTTGTTCCCTCTCTGGCCCCTCCCCCACATACAGAGCCACAATGCAGCAACATGGGTTGCCCTGCCCTGACAAATACCTAAGGCTGCATCCCTTATAACATAACAGGTGCACCAAGACAAAGAAATATGGCCCAAATGAAAGAACGGATAAAAACTCCAGAAAAAGAACTAAGCGACAAGGAGAGAGCTAACCTGTCAGATGCAGAATTTAAAACACTGGTAATCAGTATCCTCACAGAAATGATTGAGTTTGGTCGCAAAATGAAGGAAGAAATGAAGGCTACACAAAGAGTGATAAAAGAAAATATACAGGGAACCAACAGTGAAGGGAAGGAAACCAGAATTCAAATCAACAATTTGGAACAAAAGGAAGAAATAAACATCCAACCAGAACAGAATGAAAAAATAAGAATTCAAAAAAACGAGAAGATGGTTAGGAACCTCTGGGACAACTTTAAACATTCCAATGTCCAAATCATAGGGGTGCCGCAACGAGAAGAGGAAGAGTAAGAAATTGAAAACTTATTTGAAAATATAATGAAGGAAAACCTCCCCAATTTGGCAAAGGAAATAGACATGCAAGTCCAGGATGCTTAGAGAGTCCCAAAGAAGTTGGATCCAAGAAACACACCAAGACACATCATAATTTCATCACCAACATTAAAAATAGGGAGAGAATCTTTTTTTTTCATTTTTGTATTCCTGTTCAAGTACAGTTATCTCCATTTTCATGCCACCACAGCACCCAGTCCCACCCATCCCTGCCCCTCATCCTAGAACCTACCCCTTTTGACTTGGTCTGTGTGTTCTTTATACATGTTCCTTGTTGGACCTTCTCCTATTTCCCCCCATTATCCCTCTCTCTCCTCCCCTCTGGTTACTCTCAGTTTGTTCTTAATTTCAGTGTCTCTGGTTATATTTTGCTTGCTTGTTTGTTTTGTTGATTAGGTTCCACTTATAGGTGAGATCATATGGTATTTCTCTTTCATTGCCTGGCTTATTTCACTTAGCATAATGCTCTCCAGATCCATCCATGCTGTGGCAAAGGGTAGGTGCTCCTTCTTTCTTTCTGCTGCATAGTATTCCATTGGGTAAATGTAACATAGTTGTTTTATCCACTCATTTACTGATGGGCACTTAGGGTGCTTCCAACACTTGTGTATTGTAAATTGTGCTGCTATGAACATTGGGGTGCATAGATTCTTTTGAATTGAAGTTTCAGGATTCTTAGGGTATAATCCCAGCAGTGGGACTACTGGGTCAAAAGGCAGTTCCATTTTTAGATTTCCAAGGGAATTCCATAGTGTTTTTCACCAATAGTGCACTAGGGTTCCCTTTTCTCCACAACCTCACCATCACTTGTTTTTGTTGATCTGTTTATGATGGCCATTCTGACTGGCCATTCTATGAAGTGGTATCTCATTGTGGTTTTAATTTGCATCTCTGATGGTTAGTGATGCTGAGCATCCTTTCATGTCTTTGGTCCCTCTGTATGTCCTCCTTGGAGAAGTGTCTGTTTAGGTTCTTTGCCATTTTTAATTGGATTGTTTGTCTTCCTAGAGTGGTTGTATGAGTTCTTCATATATTTTGGAGATCAAACCCTTGTCTAAGGTATCATTGGCAAATATATTGTCCCATATATTTGATTCCCTTTTCATTTTGCTGATGTCTTTTTTAGCCGTGCAGAAGCTTTTTATTTTGATGAGGTCCCATTTGTTCGCTCTGTCCTTTATGTCCCTTGCTCTATAGGACATTGGTGAAAATACTGTTGTGTGGCATATCTGTGATTTTCCTCCATAGGTTCTCCTTTAGGATTTTTATGGTGTCATGACTTATATTTAAGTCTTTGACCCATCTTGAGTTTATTTTGTATATGGTATAAGTTGATGGTTGAGCTTCATTTTTTCTGCATGTAGTTGTCCAGATCTCCCAATATTGAAGACACTATTTTTACTCCATTTTATGCTTCTGCCACCTTAGTTGAGCATTAATTGACTGTAGAGATTTGGGTTTATTTCTGAGCTCTCTATTCTGCTCCATTGGTCGATGTGTCTGTTCTTATGCCAGTACCAGGCTGTTTTGATTATAGTGGCCTTGTAATATAGTTTGATATCAGGTATTGTGATCCCTCCTACTTTCTTCCTCTTTCTCAGGATTGCTGCAGCTATTCGTGATCATTTATGGTTCCATATAAATTTTTGAAATGTTTGTTCTGTATCTGTGAAATATGTTATTGGTATTTTATAGGGATTGCATTGAATCTATAAATTGCTATCAGTAGTATGGATATTTTGAAGATGTTAATTCTTCCATTCCATGAACATAGTATATGCTTCCATTCATTTCTGTCTTCTTTAATTTATTCTTTGGTTTTGTGTAGTTTTCTGAGTACAGGTCTTTTATCTCCTTGGTTAGGTTTATTCCTAGATACTTTGATTTTCTTGTTGCTTTAGCAAATGGGATTTTTTCCCCTGATTTCTGATTGTGATATTTCACTGTTGGTGTATAAAAATACCTTCAATTTCTGAATATTGACTTTGTATCCTGCTGTTTTGCCAAAAATAACTTATTAGGTCAAGCAGTTTTTTGGTGGAGTCTATAGGGTGTTCTGTGTACCCTATCATATCATCTGCAAATAGTGACAGTTTTACTCTCTTCTTTCCAATTTGTATGCCTTATTTTTTTTTCTTGTCTGATCTCTATGGCTAGGACTTGCAATATTATGTTGAATAGAAGTAGTGAAAGCAGACATCCTTGTCTTGTTTTTTATTTTAGTGGAAAAGCTTTCAGTTTTTGCCCATTGAGTATGATGTTGGCTGTAGGTCTCTCATATATGGTCTTTATTATGTTGAGGAATGCTCCCTCTATTCCCACTTTGCCAAGTGTTTGTATCATAAATGGATGCTGTACCTTATCAAATTCTTTTTCTGCATCTATTGATATGATCATGTGATTTTTCTCTTTGCTTTTGTTTATGTGATGTGTTACATTTATTTATTTGCAAACATTGTCCCATCCTTGCATCCCTGGGATGAATCCCACTTGGTCATGGTGTATGATCTTTTCAATGTATTATTGGATGCGGTTCGCCAATATTTTGTTGAGGATTTTAGCGTTTATGTTCATCAGTGATATTGGCCTGAAGTTTTCGTTCTTTGTTATGTCTTTATCTGGTTTTGGGATTAGGATGATGCTGGCTTCATAAACAGAGTTTGGGAGTCTTCCATCACTTTGGAGTTTTTCAAATAGTCTGTGAAGGATAGGGGTTAGCTCTTCCTTAAATGCTTTGTAGAATTCTCCTGTGAAACCTTCTAGCCCAGGGCTTTTGTGTGTCGGGAGTTTTTTGATCACTGCTTCAATTTCATCTGCTGTTATTGGTCTGTTCAGGCTTTCTGCTTCTTCTTCATTGAGTTTTGGAAGATTATATTTATCTGGAAATTTGTCCATTTCGCCTAGGTTTTCAAATTTCTTGGCATACAGTTCTTTGTAGTAATTTCTTACAATCCTTTGTGTTTCTGTGGTATCAGTTGTAATCTCTCCTCTTTCATTTCTGATTGTGTTTATTTGTGTCCCCTCTCCTTTTTTCTTGATGAGCCTGCTTAAAGGCTTTTCGATTTTATTTATCTTTTCAAAGAACCAGCTCCTGGATTCATTGATCCTTAGAATTGTGCTTTTAGTCTCTATGTCATTTAATTCTGCTCTGATCTTGGTTATTTCCTTCCTTCTACTTGCTTTGGGATGTCTTTGTTGTTGTCCCTTGAGCTCTTGTAGATGTAAGGTTAGCTTGTTTCTTTGAAATGTTTCTATCTTTTTTAGGTAGGCCTGTATTCCTATGAACTTCCCTGTCAGGACTGCCTTCACTGTGTCCCATAAGTTTTGGGTTGTTGTGAGTTCATTTTCATTTGTTTCCAGAAACTTTTTTATATCTTCCATAATTTCATTCTTCACCCATTCACTGTTTAATAGCATACTATTCAATCTCCATGATTTTGAGCATTTTGGGTTTTTCCCTTGGAGTTGGCTTCTAGTTTCAGTCCCTTTTGGTCAGAGAAAATCCTTGGTATGATTTCAATTTTCTTGATTTTGTTGAGGCTTGTTTTGTGTCCTATCATTGGTCTATCTTTGAAAATGTTCCGTGTGCATTTGAAAAGAATGTGTATTTTGCTTCTATATATCAGTTAAGTCCATTTTATTTAGGGCATTGTTCAATGCCACAATATCTGTTGATATTTTGTTTGGAAGACCTGTCCATTTTTGACAGTGGAGTGTTAAAATCCCCTACTATAATTGTGTGGCTGTCAATATCTTTCTTGAAGTCCTCTAAGATTTTCTTTGTGTATTTAGGTGCTCCTATGTTAGGTGCATATATATTTACCATGTTTATGTCTTCTTGGTGGATTCTTCCCTTGAGTAGTGATCTTCTGGGTCTCTCTTTATGGCCTTTTTTGAAGTCTATTTTGTCTGATATGAATATTGCTACCCTGGCTTTTTCCCCTGTCCATTTGCTTGGAAAATTTGTTTCCAGCCCTTCACTTTCAGTCTATGTAGGTCTTTTGTCCTGAGATGGGTCTCTTGTAGGCAGCATATGTGTGGGTCATGCTTTTTATCCATTCAGCTATTCTGTGTCTTTTGATTGGAGCATTTAATCCATTTACATTTAAGGTTATTATTGATAGGTACTTATTCATTGCCATTTTTGTTCCTGTGTATCTATCTATCTATCTATTATCTATCTATCTATTATCTATCTATCTATCTATCTATCTATCTATCTATCTATCTATCTATCTATCTTTTCTTTCTTTTTCTTAAAGCAGTCCCTTCAGTATCTCTCGCAGAGCTGGTTTCGTGGAGGTGTATTCTTTTTGACTTCTTTTGTCTGAGAAGCTCCTTATTTGGCCTCCTATCTTGATTGAGAGCCTTGGTGCCTAAAGTAGCTTTGGTTGCAGGCCTATGCTTCTCATTACTTGGAATATTTCTTGCCATTCTCTTCTAGCTTGGAGCATATACATTGAGAAGTCAGCTTATTGGAGCTCCCTTGTAACTTTCTGTTTCTCCCTTGCTGCCTTTAAGATTCTCTGTTTGTCTTGGAATTTTGCCATTTTAATTATGATGTGTCTTGAAGTGGGCCTCTTTGGGTTCCTCTTGATTGGGACTCTCTGTGTTTCCTGGATTTGTGTGAGTTTTTCTCTCATCCAATTAGGGAAATTTTCCATCATTACTTTTTCAAATAGGTTTTCTATCCCTTGCTCTTCTTCTTCTGGTATCCCTATTATATGGATATTGTTACGTTTCATATTGTCTTGCATTTCTCTTAATTCCTCTTCATTCTTTCTGAGCTTCTTTTCCTTTTCTTGTCCTTTCTGGGTGTTTTTTTCCTACTTTGACCTCCAGCTTACTGATCCAACCTTCTACTTCATCTATCCTGCTTTTGATTCCTTCTACCATGTTCCTCAGTTCAGAAATTGTATTCTTCATTTCCTCTCGGCCCTTGTTGATAGTTTCTGTTTCCTTTTTCATGTTGATATAGTTTGCAGTGAGTTCACTGTAGTTTCTGGTAACTCACTGTGAGCTCATGTAGCTTCCTGATAACCATTGCTTTGAACTCAGTATCTGATAGTTGAGTTACCTCTATTTCATTTATCTTTCTTTCCGAGGCTTCCTCCTTTCTTTTCATTTGGGTATTGTTTCTTTGTCTTCACATTGTTTGTGAGACTCTTCTTGTTAGCCCCAGCTCCTTGAATTGATCTGTTCTGGCTCCCTGGGTTTATGGTGTGAACTTCTGTGGTAGAATACCTGTGAAATTCAGTGGTGCAGTCTCATTGATCTCCCAAGCTCACTGGTCTTGGGCTGTTGTTTAAGTTGACTCTGTGTTTGTCTTTGGGTTTTGATTGTTGTTTGGTCTTTCTTTGGTGGGTCCTTCCCGCCAGTTGGTCAACTGAGGGTCACTCTGTCTACCATCTCTTGTATTTTGTTTTGCTGGTGAGGGCAGGTTATGTTGAAGCTGGTTCTTCTGTGTGTACAAGGTTTTGGGAATTCTTTTTTGTTCTTGTTCAGTTGTTTGTTCTGGGTAATTTCTCCAATATTTAGTTGTATTTCCAGATAGGTCCTGGATTGAGGTTGGTGCGGCTTCCACTCCCTCCTTCACCTTCTTGTGTTGTTATCTGTTGGTGGCTCCTTTGTTGTTGAGTTTCCTCTTCCAGTGGGTGTCCTGGTGTTCACAGCTTCCACCTACTCTTTTTTTGTGTGATCAGTTGGAGGGGGAAGGCAAAATGGTTTAAGATAGCAAGAGAGTATTCTATGATATTTACAGTAGCAGCCAGTAGAGAAGAGATAGGAGATCCTTTGGCTATTGTATAGTGTTAACCATGATATTCCACCCAACTAGCCACTTTTAGAAAGGATGGAAAGAAGATAAGACTCTTGTTGGGGAGGGAAGAGTTGTGAGTTGGGTCTAGAAGGCAGTGAGATTGTGTGAGGTCAGATTCTGAGGTAAGGTGAGAGTAAAGGATAGTAAATAGGTGTAGTGTGTGAGAGAATAGAGTTAACCACTACAGTAATAGAGTTCAGGAAACTGTGAAGTGGGCTAAGATCTGGGAGGGGTGATGTATACTATTTAGAATTGTATGGAACAGGTATTATTTACAATAATATTAGAGCAACAATCATATGACAGAATCTATGTGATCTGGATAACAAGAATAGGGAGTATAGGACCTTGAGTAGTTTGCTAATGGAACACAAGTGAAGTGAAGGACAGTAAATTAGCAGTACACTATGAAGGAGTGAACAGGGGACACATGTCAAATGATACAATATAACCAGCCAAGCAAAGAAGACTAAACAGAAAGAAGAGGAACACAAAAATACTATTAAAATAGAAGATGTAAGAATAATGAAAAAATAATACTACAAATATGCAATAACTTGCAGGTTCACTGTAATAGCAAAGTGACATTTGTCTCATTGTCTCAGCTGTTGGGATGCCTCCTCTTTGGGTCCAATTCTGGTGTTTTCACAGTTGCAGGGTTTTTTTGTCTCACTTGTGGGTATTTAAAAAAAAGCAGAAGAAGGAAGGAAGAAGAGGTAAAATTGGAAAGAAAGGAAGAAGGAATAAAATAAGAAAGAAGGAGGGAGAGGAAAAAGGAATTGAGAGATGAAAAAAATAATAAAAATTAAAAAATAAAAAAATGACTTTTAAAAAAGCCTCTTTCTAGTTTCAAACTGGCCACACCCATTTTTCTGTTCTTGCTGGTTACAGCAGCCTGAGGGGCTTTTCTCCCTTCTTGATCCTCGATCCTCAAGCACACTCTCCCCAGAGCTAGCCTGGTGCCTCTCCATGGGGCCTTGGGTGTGGGCTCTGGGCCTTCCACAGAGCCCCATGAGTTCAGGCATGCACCCTTCCCAGTGTTATGGGGGTGCACAGGGCTTCCTGCACTACCTCAGGAGCGCTGCCTGGCTGGGTGGGGAGGAGGCCAGACCAATTAATTGCTGCAGGAGAATTCCCCAAACAGTGTCTCTTTTTCACTTTTTCTTTTTGAGAAATTCCTCCTACTCAAGCCTGCTGCTCCATACAGTGGCCTGGCCTCTCGCACAGCCCAATTCTCCAGCCAGACCGGGGACTATTGGGGTCAGGGACCCTCATGGCTCCACTCCCAACTCTCCCGAGCTGGCGTCCACAGACTCCGCAGGTGCTCACAGTCCCTGTGTTTTTGCCACTTAGTCCTTATTTCCCTCTCTGCAACTTCGAGCAACCAGGCCTTTTCTGATGCTGCTCAAACCCTGTTTGGCTGGGGAGGGAGCAGTTGACCCAGCTTTCTCCCAAGAACCCTGTGGCAGACCCAGCAGGAGCTGGGCCTGGTGCTGGAGTCGCCCTGGTCCCTGGGACCTTATTGTCCTGAAGCACTCTCCTTACCATCTGGTTTTTCAGTGTCGGCTACAATTTTTGGTCTCCTATTTTCATATATGCTGGGGTACTGTTGGCTGTTTGCTCTTTTCCTCTGTGGATTGGCTAGGTTTTTCTCCCGCGTGTAGGGGGAAGTGGAATCTGCTCCCTTATACCTCACCGCCATCTTCCTCTGTCTATTCATTCTTTTCTGATTGGATGTTTCTTTCTTCCTTCTCCACTCCATTGATTTGAGTCCTAGTTTCCTCCCCATCACTATTGGTTCCCTGTACATTTTCCTTCATTTCATATAGCGTAGCCTTCATTTTTTCATCTAATTTGTGACCAAATTCAACCAATTCTGTGAACATCCTGATTACCAATGTTTTGAACTGTGCATCTGATAGGTTAGCTATTTCTTCGTCACTTGGTTGTACTTTTTCTGGAGCTTTGATCTATTCTTTCGTTTGGGCCATTTTTTGTCTTGTTGCACCTATTACATATGAGGGGCAGAGCCTTAGGTGTTCGTTCACCTGGGCAGGGAAATCCACATCACTGGGTTGTGACACTTATTGTGGGCGAGGGGTCCGAGAGGGAACAATAATGCTTGCTCTTCTCTCTGCTGGATTTCAGTCACTTTTCCCGCTTCCCACAAGCAAATTGGGCCCTTCTGGTGCTGATTCCCTGATGGGTGGGTTTGTGTGTGTCCTGGGACCCTATGGGTCTCTCCAACAAACTCTCTTGTGAGGCTGAGAGTTTATCTCCTGGCACCTCAACCCACACACGTGTTTTCAGTTGGTGTTTTGAGCCTTTATTTCCCCATGCTGGGACCCTGGGTTTCACAGTCTGTCTCGCTGCCCAGTTTGGCCTGGTTATCTGTGCGAGAATGTGGGACCAGACATGCCATACCCCTCTACAATCTTCCGCCTCACTGGGTCTGCCACGTGCTGCTTCATGTGCCTGGGGTCTGCCTGCTACTGCCTTGTGCCGCCAGGGTCCATCAGCCATCCTGCCTCGATCCCTCTCAGTCCGGGCTCCCTGACTCTGCCCCTCCTACTGGTCTGGATGAACATGTCCACTTTAACTCCTTGGTTGTTGGACTTCCATACAGTTCAATTTTCTGTCAGTACTCATTGTTTTTTGTTTCTAAATTGTTGTTGTCCTTAATTTGGTTGTGTGAGGAGGCACAGTGTGTTAACCTATGCCTCCATCTTGGCCAGAAGTGTGAGTTCATTTCCATTTGTTTCCAGAAACTTTTGATTTTTCCTTGATCTCATTATTAACCCATTCATTGTTTAATAGCATGCTGTTTAATCTCTGTGAATTTCAATGTTTTTGATTTTTTTTCCTTGAAGTTGGTTTCTATTTTCAGGACCTTTTGACCAAAGAAAATGCTTGATATGATTTTAATTTTCTTGAATTTGTTGAGGCTTGTTTTGTGTCCTATGATGTGATCTTTGTTTGAAAATGTTCCATGTGCATTTGAAAAAAAATGTGTATTTTGCTTCTTTGGGTTAAAGGTTATATATATATCCATATATATATACATATATATCTATACATATATCCATTTGATCTGGGGCATTGTTCAATGCCACAATATCTTTGTTCTTTCCTTGGGAAGATCTATCTATTGTTGACAGTGGGGTGTTAAAACCTCCTAATATAAGTGTGTTGTTCTCCATATCTTTCTTGAAGTCCTCCTATGTTGGGTGCATATATGTTTACAATATTTATGTCTTCTTGACGGATTCTTCCCTTGAGCATTATGAAGTGTCCTTCAGTGTCCCTCTTTTGTTTTGGCTTTTGTTTTTAAGTCTATTTTGTCTGGTATAAGTAGTGCTAACCCAGCTTTTTTTTACTGTCCACTTGCTTGTAATATTTTTTTCCAACACTTCACTTTCATTCTGTGTTCATCTTTGTTTCTGAGGTGGGTCTCTTGTAGGTAGCATGCATGTAGGTATGTTTTCTTATCCATTCATCTACCCTATGCCTTTTGATTGGAGCATTTCATCCATTAACATTTGAAGTTATTATTGATAGGTACTCATAGATTACCCCCCCTTTGTACCTGCGTTCCTGTTTCTCTCACTTTTTTCTTCCCCTTCTTATAGCAGTCTTTTTAGCATATCTGGCAGTGCTGGTTTGGTGGAGGTATATTCTTTCAGCATTCTTTTGTCTGAGAAACTCCTTATTTCACCTTCCACTTTATTTTATTAAACATTTTTATTGTTGTTCAAGTACAGTTGTCTGCCTTTTACCCCCTGCACCCACCATTCCAGCCCTCTCCACCTCCCTCCCCTGTTTCCACCCCACCTTGTTATTGTCCATGTGTCCTTTATAGTTGTTTGTGCAAACCCTTCACCCTTTCCCCCTATAATCCCTTCCCTTCTCTCCTCTGGTCACTGTTAGCCTGTTCTCAATTTCAATGTCTTTGATTACAATATTTTGCTTCCTTGTTTGTTTTGTTTATTAGGTTCCACTTATAGGTGAGATCATATGGTATTTCTCTTTCACCACCTGGCTTATTTCACTTAGCATAATGCTCTCCAGTTCCATCCATGCTGTCACAAATGTTAGGAGCTCCTTCTTTCTTTCTGCTGCATAGAATTCCATTGTGTAAATGTACCATAGTTTTTTGATTCATTCATTTATTGATGGGCACTTAGGTTGCTTCCAGCACTTGGTTATTGTAAATTGTGCTGCTATGAACATTGGGGTGCATAGGTTCTTTTGGATTGGTGTTTCAGGGTTCTTAGGATATAATCCTAGTGGTGGAATTGCCAGGTCAAAAGGCAGATCCATTTTTAGTTTTCTGAAGGAATTCCATACTGTTTTCCATAGTGGTTTCACCAGTCTGGAATCCCAGCAACAATGCAGTAGGGTTCCCTTTTCTCCACAACCTCTCCAACACTTGTTGTTTGTTGCTTTGTTTGTGATGTTCATTCTCACTGGAGTGAAGTGGTATCTCATTGTTTGCTTCCATTTGAATTGAGAGCCTTGTTGGGTAGAGTAGTCTCGGTTGAAGGCCTTTGCTCTCGAGTACTTGGAATATTTCTTGCCATTCCTTTCTGGCTTGTAGTGTTTCTTTGAGAAGTCATCTTCTAGCCTTATTAGAGCTTCCTTCTATGTTACTTCTTGTTCTCTCTTGGTGCTTTTAAGATTTTGTCTTTGTATTTAAAATTTGGCATTTTCATTATGATGTGTCTTGGAGTAGGCCTCTTTGGGTTCATTTTGATCTGGACCCTCTGTGCTTCCTGAACTTGTGTGGCTTTTCCCTTCTCTACCTTCAGAAAGTTTTCTGTCATTATTTTTTCAAATAGGGTTTCTATCCCTTGTTCCTTTTCTTCTCCTTCTGGTATTGCTATGATTCGAATGCTGCTGCATTTCATGTTGTCTTGCAGTTCCCTTAACCCATCTTCATATTTTTTTAGTCTTTTTTCATGCAGTTGCTCTAATAGGGTATTTCTTTGTATGCTGTCTTCCAGTTCACTAATTCAGTCTTCTGCTTCATCCAGGCTGCCTGTAATTCCTTCTAGTGTGTTTTTTTTTTATTTCAGAAATTGTATTCTTCATTTCTTCCTGGTTCTTGTTTTTAGTTTGTATTTTCTTTTTCATACTATTGTAGTTCTCACTCAGTTCCTTATAACTGTCTGTGAGTTTCTTGAGCATCCTTATAATCATTCTTTTAAATTCTATATCTTATAGTGTGCTTTCCTCAATTTCATTTAACTCTTTTAGTGGAAAATCTTCTGTGCCTTTTAATTGCAGGTTATTTATTTGTCTCCCCATTTGAGGTGATGCTTTTTGTTTGTTTCTGTGATACCTGATGCTCTGCTTTGCTAGCTGTCTCATAGGATGAACTTCTGTGGTAGGAGTTCTGTGGGACTCAGTGGTGTGGTCTCTTTGATATCCCTGTCTGCATACTCTAGAGTTGCTCTTTCTTCCATTTGTGTGGGCTCTCTTTTTGTACTTGGGTTTTACCTGTTGGTTGCTCCTTTGTCATGGGTTCTTTCCTCCAGCAGGTTTACTGGTATTCACAACTCCCACCTTATCTTGAATGTGAGCTGGGGCAGGGTGAAAGTGAAATAGACTAAGACAGCAGGAGAGTATTCTATGGGATTTAAAGTACCAACAAGTAGGGAACAGACAGCAGATTCTTTGGAGAAGTACAGCAGTAACTGATATTTCACCCAACTAGCCACTTTTTATAAAAAGTGAAGAAGAGATAGGACTCTTATTAGAGGGGAAAAAGAATGTGAACTAACTCCAGAAAGGAGCATGCTACACAAAGTTAGATGGTGAGATATAATGAGAATAAAGGCTAGAAACTTGGTATAGTGTGCAAGAGAATAAAGTTAACCACAACAGTAATAAAGCTCAGGAAGATAATGAAATGGACCATGACCAGGGAAGGGTGTTGTGTGGAATTTGTAACAACAATAATATGACAAGAAATGTATGATCTGAATAAAAAGGAATAAAAAGTAAAAGACCAAGAGTAGTGTGTTATAGGAATATGAGTGAAATGAAAGAAGAAAAATTAAAATGCAATATGAAAAGGAGAACAAAGAAAACCAGTCAAACAATGAAATTAAACAAACAATACAAAGAAAACTAAATGGAAATAAGTTAAATAAAAAATTAAAATTAAAAATAAAATGCAAGTTCTGTAGGATAGCAAAGTGAATTTTGTCTCAGTTGTTGGTGTTAGCCCTCTGATCTCTCTCTGGATCTGTCTTTGGCCTTTTCACAGCTCCAGGTCTTATTGTTTCACACTTGGGTGAAAAAGCCTTCTGCTGACCTTAAACCCACCAAGTGGGCTCTGCTGGTCTTCCTGGATGCTGCAGGCACAGTAGGGCTGGGCTCCAGGTTGTTGTTTTTTCTTTCCTGAGGTTCTGGGAGGATGGGGGCTCAGTCTGGGCTGCAATATTCACAGGTGTCCAGCCTCCAGCCCAAGTCCTCAGAGCGCTGTGTGGCCCTCACTGTCCATATGCACCAGGCCAGCACCTGTTATCTACCTGTTGTACCACTCTTTGATTAGTCTATGAGGCACACGGAGTGGGATCAACTTTCACTCCTCCTCCCTCTTTACTGGCCTAAGTTCCTTCAAGAACAATTAGTTCCCTTATTAACTCTCTCTGGGGACTCTTACCCCTCTGAGCCCCTGCTACCCCACTTTCATCGGTCCCTGAGTCGCCCTGATTTGGAGCAAATTGTGCCCCTCCTCCTCCCTCTTCACTGACCCCCTGCTGCTCCTGAGAGGTCCTTGCACAGCATCTAAGAACCTTTTTTTAAAGTGAATTCCCCTTGGTTGCAGGTGGCCATTCCTAACAAGAGCCCAGCTTTTCACACAGCCCAACTCTGACCAGTCCCGAGACTATGTGGGTTACAGTCAGTTGCAGCTCAACTCTTCTCCCATCTCCAGGTGTCACCCAGCTTCCCACTTTCTCTAGTACTGTCCCAGCTGGTATGCATAGTCCCCTCTGTGTTCTTATTCTTCCAGCAACTTAAAGCATCCAAGTTTCTCCTAGCTCAGGACTGGCTTCCCTGCTCTGGGAAGGGAGGGAGCAGCAAAGTTACAATTGGTGACTTGGTTCTCCTCCAAAGCTCCTGCAGCAGCCCCAGTCCTTGGGTGCTGATACAGGGCCCAGGGATCATCCTTTTTGGCCTACAAAATCTCCTTGTTGTCCATTTTTAAACGTCCTCTACAATCTTTGGCTTCCAAACTTCATATAATCTGGGATTCTGTTGGCTGTTCACTCTGTTCTTGAGAAGATTGGCCAGGTGTCCCAGTTAGGTGCAAGAGCAAGTGAGTTCAGCTCCCACCTACCTTGCCACCATCTTCAGAGTCCTACAGAGTCCTTTATTGACTTAGCATGGAGCAAAGAATATTCTTGGGTCTGGATAATTTGATTCCTTAGTGCTATTTGATTTCTTTTTGCTTCCACATGGTAGCCATAGAATGTCCTGGAATTTTGATAATTTTCAACTGTCTCAGTTGCTGTATGGTATCTAATAATTCTCCACCCAGTTTCGCATTCTTTATAAACTGCATTAAGAAAGTTAAGAAGCCTTGGTACTTTCATAACCTTCCCAAGTCATGAGTTACACCAAAGGCATAAGCAACTATTAGTGCAAATATTGGCTATTTGATCTTTGGCCAATTAACAAGCTTGAGTTAGAGCAATTAATTTGTCCTGCTGTGCAAATCTTATTTCAGGTAAAAACTTTCCATTACATCCACCATGGTAGTTACTGCATATCCAGCTCAGCAATGTCCTTGTCTTTGAGATAAGGAGCAAGAAGTTTGTCAGTAAGTAAAGCACTATCATGGATGTCTATGTCCTATAAAGAAGGTAGTAAAGTTGCTGGTTTAAGAGTGTCATGCTGCCTTGTGTGGCTCAGTGGATTGAGTGCCAGCCTGTGAATGGTCACATGTTCAGTTCCCAGTCAGAACACATGCCTGGGTTGCAGGCTGGGTCCCCAGTTGGGGGTGAGAGGCAGCTGATTGATGTATCTCTTGCACATGGATGTTTCTCTCCTTTTCTTTCTCCTTCCCTTCCCTAGTCTCTAAAAATAAAAAAAAAATCTTTTTAAAAAAGAGTGTCACACTTAGCTAAAGTAGTATTAGGCACAGACGACAGTAGTAATGCTGAGGACAGTAAGAGTTTAACAAAGATTCAACAGAATGAGGAACATAAGTGATTAAAGAAGAACCCAAACCTGTAGGGGCCCAGCGGCCATAAGGGGTTAAGGAGAGGGTTTCTCACCGCGAGAGTGGTGTGGAAACCTGGTTTCTAACCTCAAGGCCGTTCTGGGCCCAGGCTACCTCCCAACTGCTAATTATCTGGTTGTTCCCATGCGCAGGGGGAGGGCATGGGCCCTTCTCCACAGGTGCAAAGAAAAAGTATGTGCTAATGAGA